>LIEC01011172.1:45280-167682 GCA_001925005.1 Drosera capensis
ATATAAAAAAACAAGATTTGATTAAACGTATATTAATTACAATATTATATATTTATGGTTACATCTATTTATATATAAAGCTAATTTAATCTTTCTTAGTATCAAAGAAAACAAAATTTGATTAATAATGAATTTTTAAAATTTTTATGATCATAAATTTAATTAATTTATTATATATTGACACTTTATTTTTCCTACAATGTAATATAATCTAAAAATATATTATAAAATATAAAATTAATTTAAGAATGCTTGTTATCAATATGATTGAAACCGATTTATGTAATCATCAATAAAATTTTATTAATATATAAAATTAATTATATAAATAATATATAAAACTTATATAAATATAATAAGAATGAGATATGTCTCATTCGCATTCTGCATGATTATATTGGTTGGTGCTTTGTCCAACCATTTTAATATCACTTTTATAATGGGAGTGCACAACAGCACAAGATCACCTCCACCAATACGTCCAAAATTAATGAGTCACACAATAAGAATGGAGGGCAACACTGTCATTAAACATACAATTTCAATCCCATAAAGCGCTTTTTTTTTTCTTCATCAACATAAAGCACTTGTTGTTTGTACTACATTATAGTTTCCCTCCCCAATCAGGCACACATTTTTTTTTTATGAAAGCGAACTTTTTTGCTTAAGCGTGGGCATCTCAACCAGATTTCCCTTTCAAAGTTCATACTTATAAACCCATATAAATCTGAACCAAAAGCTTTTGCTTATACTAATGATCATATAGATGAAGATCAAGTTGTGGAGGTTGTTATGCTGCTTCCCAACCTATGGTCACTGCGCCGCAGACGCCTCATCACAGGAGCCGCCACCCTTGTTGACGAAGGCGGAATATGATCAAGCTGAGGTATCTTCTCGTCGTCGGAGGAGGAAGTCGAGCGTAGGTGGTTTCCAGTCAGCGTGGAGGCCATCGCTTTGCACGATCAAGGAGAATGATGTTATCGGCATGGTGGTTGTTGGAAAGGGAGACATGAAGCCCGGTTCGAAGGGGAAGGTGAGGAACAGGATTAGCTATACGCCTTCGGATACAGGCCTTAATAGGCCCTTCGGTCAACACATGTATGTCTCGTTTTTCTGATCTTGGAACTTAAAACTTAAAAAGCGTATCCATTGCAGTTCATGATACGCGTTAAACTTGTATAGTATCGTTCCAATTCATGAAACGTGTGTAACAAGTGTTATCGAAATAGCCTACTTGTGAAATACCCAATAGATCAGTGAAATCAAGTTCGATCGATCGATTCATGACTGACTGCTTTGACGCATAAGTTTCATCTGAATTATGAAGTCCAGGAAACTCTCCCACGTCTGGTTTGATTATCATTCATGGCCACACTGTTGCCGCCCGATGATGGAGAAGGCACTTGTTCGAGTACAGGCACCTATGAGTTGCGTTAGACGCCTAGACGAATTATGGAACATAAGTACCAAAGGTTAAATAGCCTGCCTGTGCCGCACTGGAGGAACGACCTTCAATTTCAAAGGGTTGCACTTTACAAACATGACGACGAATGCGACACAAGGGAATTGGTCACAAGCTACATGAACTGTATACTTCAACGCTCACAGAACACGTTATAGATTCATGGGCAGACATTCCTTGTAAATTAGTTTCAATCACAAGATTCCATCCATTTTCCCTGTATCAAACAACTTCTGAATATGGTTCATCTGAATACAGAGATTAGGAGAAGTAAAACGACCTTGGATAGAATGTGAGTTCTTCCTTCTCGTGTGAGCAAAAGTTACAATATCGAATTTTCTGTAGATAAAACCACCGGACAGTTCCTCATCGCTAGAATGAGAATACAGACGCACAATTGTCCCTTCAGCTTCACCGAGGCAACCAGTTCTGATAAGAACGGGCACTGCACTCCAAAGAAGAGAATGTAGACATTTGAACACTAGTTAAGATCGCGATCATTAGAGCAATTCTTCCAATCACAAACCATGGTTGAGTGATGAATGATGATAGCGAGGAATCAGTATCCATTTATATGAGACCTTGCCTGAACAGAAGGTCCAGTCAAACGGGAAAATGGGATCTGCACGGAGCCCGGAAGTCCTCTTCGACCTGGAAACTGTTCAGAGGCTTTAGGCTCCAAGACGGACCTTGAGAAGGCTGTAGCCAGCTCAACGGCAGAAACTGCTTTCCCAAAACGCATTCCTGATGCATCAGGGGATGGTTTTGGCTCTTCCACAGGTCTGCGCCAGGTCTCTGGTGACGGCTTCCTCTCCTGTTGTCGTTGCTGATGCTTCTCTCCATCCCGACCACTTCTCCAGTTCTCATTTCTTTGATTCTTCTTTTGTGCATCGGCTCTCTCACCATTGGCTCTCTCATCTTTCTTTTCACCGACCCTCCCTATCCTATGATCAGGTGGAAAATCTTCAATCCTTTCACTGTATCTTGGAGGATTCGCATGAATGGGCACTGTCTCTGTCCTAATACTTGGGACATCGTTTCTCAGTCTGCACCGACCCCAAGTTTTAAAAAAAAGGCAAAATCCGGAATAGTAAAATTTTGTTTGTTAAAGAAAACTTCGCCAGGCACGAGATGTGCTCTTGTCAAAGGATAGGTGACAAAGAAAGGAAACGATAATATAAAATGAGAAATAGGCATACGATATGTAGGCTTAATAAATTGATTTCAGAACCAGTAAATTTAACACCAAAGAGCAAGTCCAACAATAAATTATTTATGCTTTAATGGTTTTTAGGAGGCCAAGATGTGCTTTTTGCTAATTGCATCCTCCATATTTCCCTCTTGCCGTCATTGGGTCTTAATACAAGTTTGATGTTTTTGTTTCAATTTCACAGATATTCAGGGTGGGGAAAAAAGGTGTTGTTAATCGATTTAAAGCTCAGCAAAAATTACCAGAGCCTTGAGACTCCTGCTTAGACGGGAGAGAGTGGATCCTAAAGTTGAAGTGTCTATTGTGCTGCGCATGCCACATTCAACCATCGGATATACCAGTCTAAGAACGAAAGCACGGACAGAAAAAAGGAGAGATGAGTGGTTGAAAGTTTCCGAACCTAGTTGGAGTTTGCACCAGATCTTCAGTCATTGTTACGTCATCCAACCCACGATCCTTCAACACCTAGGATAACAAGCAATGCTGAGTAGTGAATCCTGGATATTACATTTAAGTCAAGAGCATATTAATGAAATAACTGGTATCGATGATGCGAGGACATATAACACAGATCAAGGACAATGGTCAATGTTTGGTACAATAGATACTGTATCTTAAACCATGAAAGGTTTGTAGTTGAAACCCAAAAACTGCGATCGGGATTTCCTATACGTGAATTCCGTTTCCACCATGATACAAAATCAAAAGCAATCTCAGGAACATTTCAAATAGACATATCACTCACCAGTTCCCGAGGCCGAGCACCACCAAACAATGTCCTGACAAACCACATATTAACACCGTTAATAATTTTGGCATAACCAACACCGGATAACAGAAATACCATCTAGGATGTAACTCCCTTGAGAACACAAAACCGGTATTTCTTTTATGCAATTTCCTTGCTTTTGTATCATAGCATAACTTTCTGGGGGGAAAAGAGGAAAATATCCTAAAACCCATTGAGAACAGAAATTCATGGACTTGCATTCATATATGTTGGAAGCCTTGGCAGGCAAATAGCCAACTCCCCTTCACAATACATACTGATCCTTCTAATCAAACTATTTCAGATCCACCACAAATGACTAGTTGACCGTATACACCATCAGTTATGACAGATGGGATGTGTTAAGCTTGGTTACAAGTCCTGCACTATCCCAAGAAAAAGGGTTTGATTTTGGGCATGCACAACTAAAGTTAAAAGGGTTAGATTTGAACACTAGATGGACTAGTGGCCCGTGATTCATTGCTAAAACTCGAATATACAATTACAAATATACCATTTAACTTAAAAAAGAAAGTCGTTTTCAAATTGGCCTCACATGAAAACAGTATTGAAATGAAAAATAAATTAATGAATTAATTAATACATCAAAGTGCATGATATCACCAACCTATTCCTGTCAGCAGTGGCTTCAGATTCTATGGGCTGAGACCTAGGCTTTAAATTTAATCTTGGACGTTCAACAAACCGTTGCTCAGTCTCTTCTTCAATTAGTCCAGCCTTTACATGAATCGTAGAACCAAGTGATTCCACATTGCCCTATTTCCATGATACAAAGGATGTGATCCAGTGTTAAACTCGCAAGTTGCATTAAAATAGTTTTAAAAAAAAAACCAATATGTGAAGAATGAACACCATCAGATAATCGTATCATACCTGCTTAATATCCAAGAGCGATTGTTCAGAAACTGGCTTTGTTCTTGGCAGTAGCTTCAATTTTGGTCGTTCCACTGCTTCTGCAATGACCTGCAAATCATAATTTGCGTACTTGCTATCAGATAGAGTGAGAATATTACCATCAAAACATGCTCTAAGATTTCTAAATTACACATCCAGAAAAGGAATAAAGGATGCTGTACCCTTTCAGTGCCAGGCAGGTCCTTGAGAACCCTTTGAATCCCATCTTCCAGAGTCAATCCCCTCTCTGCACGCATAACCAGATCTGTTTCGTAATCAGCCCTCTCAATCCCCCTCCTATGATCATAAGAAACATTCTCCTTCAAACTCGAATCATTCTGGACATCAGGTTGTCTAATCACCTCAACATCAGCAGGATGATGTATCGGCTTAGTAAGCCATCTACCAGACGACACCTTATCCAGCGCACTGGCTTGAGAGAATTTGGCGACAGTATCCTGCGCAGTAAGCTGCTGTGCTGCTGCCACAGCACCACTCACCACCTCCTTTCTCACTCCCCACACATTAGGATATGATCCCCCAGGACCTTGAGAAACATTTCCACCCACAACTCTGGAACTCGAAACACCATATCCACCCTCAACAACCTTACCAGACCAAGCCCCACCCGGAACACCACCACGCAAATGAGCTCCCCACCCTGAACTCTGTTGACCCGAGAACCTCGCCACATCCTGCCTAGCCTCCAGCACATTCGGCATCATCCCATGAATGGTATCATCACTCACAGCCCTCCTCGTTCCAGATAACCCATCCAAGGGCTTCCTCTCGTCCTCATCAAAATACCTCCCTATATTCACGTTGTTAGTAAGAAACGGTGTCTTGTCATCGAAACCCCGCATCGAACCTGAAGAATTGGGCCTTAACCGATGGTCAGACCGCCCACCCATAGAAGCACTCCCCCACGAGGATTGCCTATCGTAACCAGGCCGGTCACTCGGTCTCACAATCCTGCAAACAAGAACCACCACAAACCCTAAAAATCAACCGATCCTGTCCAATCAACAAACACATGCTACAACAAAAGAGGAATGCTATGGACGGTCAATTATATGATTGGTTATGGTGCTCTCCTCATCGCGTCCCATTTAACGCTACTCCATTTTAAGTCCCCATTTCAAGTTTCATTTACTTTTTACCCTATACATCATACATACATACTTCGAATTAATCTATATGTACTGCGATCCATACAAAGAGGACAAAATATAAGAAAAACTTGCAATGAGGTTTTTTTTTTTTTTTTTTTTTTTTTGCCATGTTTGGCATAGCTTCTGATTCTAGGATTCTAGAATTCCGTTTTACATTTTCTGACTAAAGAATCCAAATTGTTTGGCATGGCTTTCTGCTTTTCCAAACGAAGAATCGAAAGCAGCCATACAAAACATCCCCTCAGTAATCAACATCATATACCAAAGTGACTGTGGTTAACATTTCTCGCAAACAAACACACACAAATAAATCCATCAGATCTAGGGTTTCTCCACCGCTATCCGAATAAAAATCAATCGCATCAAAACCGAAACCGAAACCGAAACCGAAAATCGAAACAAGCGAGATTCAAAGAGGGTGAGAGAGATATACACGCCGGGGGCGGAAGGGAGGGGAAGATCGGAGGGGATGGAGCCGCCGTGGAAATCCTTCAGCGTCATCGTGGATCCGCTGAACGCCTTCTTCTTCGACATCGTCTCCGCGCTCTCTCTCTCTCTCTCTCCGATTCTCTTCGAATCTGAGGCAACCGGTGCTGTTTCGATGGCCGGAGAAGTGCGGTGCACGCTCCCGCCGGTGACGCGTGGAGTGACTACAGAGGAGGATGATGGGATCTGTTGTTGTGGAGAAAAAAATGGTGTGAGATGAACAATTGAGGAATTTTTGGATTTTGGGGCTTTGGTTTTGGTGTATTTATTTTCGGTCCTTTTGTGGTAAGGTGATGGGCCTGGGTGGATTTGTTTGGGCTGATGGCCCAGATTGGGTTGGGCTTTTTAGTTTTAGCACTTGGAGGCATGCTTACAGTTCGATGATGACGAATGGCATCGGCCCACGAGAACCATGAGTCGTGGTCCGAAAAGAGGACTAGCGTTGATCTTCTGTTCATAATATATGGTAAAACAATTTCAGATTTTTTTTAGATCGAAATAACATGTGTGGAACAAACTTTTTATCCTGATGAACTTAATTTCTTATCCATTTCTCTAAAAAGATCCAACGGAAATATGAGCCATCTACAGACAAAATAAGTATGTTGGCTCATTACGCGTTTATATGACACTACCAATTACAATCACGGATCAATTTACTTGCCTGCAATTCCCTAAGAAGGAGATTTTTATGCGAATGACCTTATTTGTGAGTTCCCATGTCATATCCGCTCCTTTCTTCTTTTTTTTGTCTCTGTGTAGTGGTCTCCTTTTACTTTGATTTTACGCTTTCAAATGATCGGGTTATCTGTTATTCCCAATAAAAATAAGGCTGCATGTATCTTATTCTTAAGATTCTGTATGTGACGGGATATTTCTGTTTGTCGGTGCTGTTGAAATGATCAGGTTCTGCTGAAATATTTTAGACTCCATGTTGGTGGTTATAAGATTGATCCATAGCTCATTTTTTGCATGAATATGTGAGTAATTAAAGCAGTTTCTGTCATGTATACCAGCTGTTTGTTTAAATGTCCACGAAAGAAATCTATCGACTTGTTTGCACGACGGTGCACAGATAAAAGAGTAAATCGAAGCCATGGTGGCATTGTGCGAACTCATACGCAGCTTGATTCGTACCAATCGAGACAATGCTGGCTTGCTTACGACCGTTTAACCACTCAAAAGAAAATGACAAGGCATTATTCTGAAGCACCGATGGCAACGCTAACCATCAGAAAGAGAGGTTATTCTAGACAGATAAATGGAGCTCATTTCGACCAGCAGCGAGTAATTATACTCAAGTTCCTTAGTTCCTAAGCACACCCTTTTGCTTCAGATACTCGACGGTTTGGTCAAACATCTCCTCGAACCCATACTTGAAGCTGAACCCCTCGTGGATCAGCTTCTCGGAGGATATGATTAACTTGGCCTGGGACGGGAAGTCCCCAAAGCTGCAAATTTTCCAGCAGATCAATAAACATGATTATGCTGATTGATGAGCTTTGAATGGTTTTGGCGCAAACTTACTCTGTGGGAACCTTGTACTGTGGATATCTCTTGGTCAGGAACTTCGCGAGCTCAGGAAGGCTGGTGTTGACAGCACAACAGATATATCGCCCCGAGGCTGATTCTTTTTCCGCCAGGAATACATGTGCCCGGCATACATCCTCGACGTGGGTTATGGAGATGGAACCGGATAGCATCTGCATGCCTTTGATAGCATTAATGAGGAACTCATTCCCTGCAACGAATTTAAGCATTGTTGACTCGTTTGCATTATGAGAACATGGTTGATCAAGGAAATCTTGTTTAAGTGTTCCTTGAGGCTATTTATCAGGGTACCTGTTAGCAAGCTTGTCGCGATGCCAATGCAGCTCGGCACGTCATGAGTAAGGGAAGGGCCAACCATCAAAGTAGGGATGACGGTTATGAGATCTATGTTGTTTTCTTGAGCGAACTTCCAAGCTGCTTTCTCTGCCAATGCTTTGGAAACAGGATACCCCTGCTCAAACATAGGTAATGCATCTTACTTCCAAGTTTTGAACGATTGGACGACTTCGAAAGTTTCCTCAATGACATGATAATATACATCAGATATCTGTCATGATAATATACATCAGATATCTGTCATATTTGCATAGGACTTCTGTTGGAAGTTGTAACTAAAAAACCTTACTTTGTTCTCAAGAATTTGAATGTCAACATGATAATTAAATGTTTGAATCAATTGGACCACCACCTAACTGGGTGAACTTGAACTTTTACTATGCAGAAAAATATAACTGTTATCTTTTGGATGACGTAGATATTGCAATTTCAAATAGTCGATGGACTGACTCAACCTAGGGTAATGGTACGGTCGAGCTTGTCGGTTTATGTTGGTATGTGCTACACATTTCAGTGTACAACAGGAATCAGCTTACCCAGGTTGGAGGCCTTTCAGTGTACAAAAACTCCACATCAGTCCAGTTATCTTCATTCATCACCAGTCCAGTCCCATTCAGCTTATTGATCGAAACAGCAGCAGCCGACGATGTCAAGACCACGCGCTTCACTTTCGCCTTGGCACAGGCGTTCATGACATTCAACACGCCTTGGATTCCTGGCTTGATCATGTCATTCTGCAATGTGAAAGTATCCCAGGTGACCACTATGTGCTAAGTTTTGTGTACATTGCTCTATCGTGACGTTATCGTGTTATTAAGTTGAATAACTCATATTGTGCATACCTCAGGATCTTCGGAAGCAAAGTTTACAGGTGTCGCGACTTGGAAGACGAGATCACAGCCTTCGAAAGGCTCATCGAAGCTCGCCTCATCGGTTAGATCAGCCTTGAAGATGCTTAGATCACCCAAGTCTTGGAGAGCCACCAGGTGAGCAACTTTCTTGTGATCACCTGATACGGAGAAGTATATAAAAAAACTAACAAGTTATAGATCAGACAAAATTATATGTTTTTTTTTGTTCCCTCTTCGGTCAAGAGGGCTTAGAAGATTTAGCTGAACATTTCCATTTATGTGGTCAGAGATTTGATACATACTGTGAGGTTAAGATTAATACAAACGAAGATCCAGAAATGAGTGAGACTGTATTTCCTGCATGTGATTTGTCATTGTAGGTCATGAGTGGTAGAGTCACAAGACAGCAAGTGTGAGAGTAGTCTATATTTGGAATAGCAAGAGGACCATTAAGTGCTTGTGCCTTTCACCGTTGTGGAAATATTTTTTGGAGGACCACTTCCATGGTTTATGATCGACATCATTCTATCATTTTTCACATCGCGTGAACTGAACTCATATCTGAAACCAAGAGTCACAACATCATGATAACTCATGTGCATATCAATCAGAGGGTAGAATTTTTGAAAAACGAGATATACGTAGTCTCATCGTGTATATCAATCGATGATAGAATTATCCGAAAACGAGATATTCGTAGTCTTATCGTGTTTCTGTAAAATCGACACACAAATAGCAAGGCCACATATCTATAGGAAAGGAACGTACCGAGATCGCGAACAGTGGTGTTAACAGTGTAACTTTTCTCGAGCAACAACTTCACAAGCACGGAAGCCACGAATCCCGTGCCGCCCACGACGCATGCCTTCATCGTCGTTCTCACGTTATCGTGATTGTGATCGACCATTTTTGCCACCAGCTAGGATGAAACCAGAGTTCCAGTGAATTCCTACAAAGGTATCTAGCTATAGTTGTACCAGGAAGAAAGTTATGAAACGGAAGAGTCAAGAGATAGGGATATACATATATATATAACGCGTGTGATAGTGAATGTGAGGGGATTTATATTATCCGTTATATTTATTCTGATGTATTGATATTTATGTATCGTGTAGGTGATGTTACAAAGCTGGGGGCGACTCAGCTAATTATCAATCGACGTGAAGTTGACTAGGTGAGCATGTGACTTTACCAACAACTCAATAGAAGTTAACCTTGAGGAGAATCTAATGTCGGACTCGGGTCTAAGTAAAAAACATCTAATAAATCA
The DNA here is from genome assembly GCA_001925005.1 of Drosera capensis. NCBI lineage: Eukaryota > Viridiplantae > Streptophyta > Magnoliopsida > Caryophyllales > Droseraceae > Drosera > Drosera capensis. The sequence goes on from LIEC01011172.1 coordinate 55,303, forward strand.
AGTACTATGTCTTTAGCCTAAGAATTTAACCTAACTTCTTGTTTATTTCTCCATATATTTTATGAAATACGTTTTATATTGAAAAATTTATATTATAAGTTGAAAAGTTTATAATATAATTTATTAAATATATTTTTTATATTTTAGTTGTAAAATATACTAAATTTTGATTGTATATTTTCATCAATTTATAATATAAATTTTTTAATTTGTAATATATAATTATCAGCATGCAATATTTGGGAACGAATAGGCTGCTGCTACGATACAGATGAATTTCCATATGAAACCTTGACACACGGGGAGTTGGTAGAGTAAACTTTCACTTAGCGTCTGACGTCAGAACACATTGGATAATAAATTTATCGTTTAATATTAATAATGTTTAATCAGAAGGGATGATGTAAGATCCACAAACATATCCAAAGTGCGTGACAGCTACATTATTGGTAGGAGGAGTGTTAGTGGATCTGAACTTGTATTGAAAAAAATTGGTTAAAAATACGGGCGACAAGACGGTGGCCATTGACAAAGCCAATTCGAGACCATATCGGACGTACATCGGTTTTCCTTTATTACCCACGTGAACATGTTTCATCATCTCAGCGAAAAAGAAATAACACCACATTTCCTTTAAAAAAAAGGCGAGCTTTTTCCTCGGAATGGTTTTTTTAATAACAGCATATGAATAAATTGTAGTACAAGTTTTTAATAACAGAATATGTAGTACAAGTCGTCACATCCAGCTTCGACTTTGAGCGATTTTCTCCTCGTATCAATTGAAGATTGGACCCTCCAAACCTTATCCAATTATCAACCAGTTATTCAAATATTGAAGACATTGAATCCCGTGGGCCCAAAATCCACAAGCAAGCTATGCTATCACTTCGTACGAGATAATAATACTCCCTCGTCACACCAAAATTATAGTGAATTGATTTATTTATATATTAAATTTAAAAAAATGTTCAGTTTATTGTGAAAAAAAAAGATGAGAAAAAAGAAAAGAAAAATATTGATAGATGAATTAATTTGATATAAATTAAAGATAATTTGATATTTTTATATGAAAAAATAATGATAAAAAAAGGTCGTAATTTAAATGAAACGATTCAAAAAAAAAATATTACAATTGAATGAAAGTGAGTAATATTTGTGCTTGGAACACATACCTGTAATTTGTGACGGACCCGAATCGGGATTTGATGATGCCCTTGCTATATCATTTATTCATTTCGTCCTATATTAAAGACAATACTAAATTTTTCATTAAAATTTATGTGTGTGTTGATTTTTTTTTTTTTTTTATAAAAATACCCTCAATGTACAATAATGTCCTTGATGAAATTTATTCAATTTTATAAGTAACTCTCTCTAACTTTAACAAATGGATATCTGCGAAAAAAGATCAGATAAATCATAGTTCAAGATCTCCTGCAGTGAGATATCCCATATCAAAACAACGTAACGGGGTCGATAAAACATTGCTGTCATTAATTCATTGTGTAACACAAACGAAAGACACAACACTCTTTATATTTTATACAACGGAGTTATCTCACCAATTATAAATTTACATTCCTTTCACACATTCATCCTCATTATTTCGGCAAACAAGACACAACATACATCATACAACAACACTCCACAACACTCATTATTTAACACACAGTATTTACAGTCATTATTTTACATCAGTCATATTTAGTGACTACGTACAAAGATTCCAATGCATATTATTATACTCATGGTATAATAATATAAATTGTCGTACATAATAAATGTAAACGTTAACTTTTATTATAGTTCTTCACATTCACACAATCAGTCTCGTTCTTTGGTGACAACAAACAACGCCTTTGAATCCTATAATATAATAGGATATGCTATTAAGACATATTCTTGTGAATGATTGTACACGTTCTGTAGTTAAGCATATTTATTCGTATTTCTTGAAAAACCGTCATAATAATATTATATGATGGTGTCAAGCTTTGAGAAATATCTTTGATAATTATTTTGATAGTCCGTGATGATGTTTTATGTATATATCATCATTAAAAATGTTTGTGAACATTTGCAGTTATTTCGGGATCAAAACGGTTTATTTTCGGATTCTATCCAATATGACCCTTCGACACGTTTAAATCTATAATTTTTTATATACAATTTCAAAAATTATTTCGTAAAATTTTACATAAACTAGACTTCCGAATCTTTTCATAGAATTAGAGGTTCTATTATGAAATCTTATCAATAATAGCAGTTCATTCGTATAATTTTATATTTTTTGCTAGATCAAACAGTTTGATATTTACTAATCATCTCATAACTCCTTACATACAACTCAAAATCTGGATGTTTAAATTGTTCTTAAAACTAAACTTCAAAAGTTTTCCATTGATATAAGGTTTGTTTTCTAACTCCTTCTATTTAATTCCACATCAAGCTACAAAATCATCCGTGTAACCAATTTTTACAGTTTCATACCCGTATGTTTTTATTTATTTTTTGAAATTTGTAATTTCAAATCATGATCTATCAATTTTATAAGAAATAAGACATATGAGGATTCAATATTAATTAAAATCGAATTTTATTATAGAGTTTATTATTTTTCATAAAGTTTTTAAATATGATGATCACGTTCTTTTATTAAGGGTGAAGGATTCTCGTCGTTTTATAACCCTAACTTCTTCTCAAACTCTCTTTCTTCTCTTCTTTTACTTATCTATTCTATTGCATGAAAATGAGTGTTTTAATATTGGTAAGAACTTTTTCAAGAAGAAGAGAGCTTGTATTTATAGGAAAATAAATCAATAAAATTAGTTTTAATGGATAATTTGTGAGGATTTAGTGGATAATTTGTGAGTAATTAATTTAATTTAGGTGGAGTAGAAATTGACACAAAGAAAAATGAGTCCCAAAATTAGATTTAGGTCATTTTCGTATAAATACAATATTTTATATTTAGATCGTATTTAAGTACTAGGGTTGCATTTCATTCATAATTTATATTCTTTCGTTATTATATTTTTAAACAAGTATTTTAACTCCGTAAAATAAATTATAACTTACGATTATTTACTATTCATGTTAATTATAGTGAAACTAAATTTTATATTATTTTTTGGCTCCTTATCATATACTTGTCATAGTTTTTTACAAACAAATTTTTATAAAATCATTGTATAAATTACAATATTCAATAATATACTATTTTTGTTATTATTTGGAAAAAAAAGTATCTCAAAATTTTCGGATCTTTATATTACCATGAGAATAACATTAATGACAAACACATCATCTGTGCAAAAAAGTACAACGCCTGTGCCAATTGAAAAATCTATGAGGTACATCATCTATACATCTGTATAAAAATTAATACATGAAATAAAAACATATCTTACACATAATCTAGTACGCATATGCAAAATAAGTATTACGCCAAATGAAAAGCACAACAGTTAGTACGAATGTCAAGAAAGTAATACACTTACTGGAAAAAAAATTATTTAAATCATCTAGTACGTCCGTGCAAAAGAAAAAAAGTTCATCTAATGAAAAACACATCATGCAATACACAAGCAAAAAAAGTAGTGTGCATAGTGAAAAAACATCATTTTAATCATGTAGTACGCATGTACAAAAAAAAAGTAGTACGTCTAATTAGAAAAACACATTATCTAGTACGCATATGTAAAAAAAAATAGTACGTCTAATAAAAAACACATCATTTAGTATGTCTATGCAAAAAAACAAAAGGAATACGTCTAAAGACAAACACATCATCTAGTACACCTGTGCAAAAAATAAATAAAAAATAATACGTTTACTAAAAATACATCTTATACATCATCTAATACATCTATACAAAAATAAAGATAATATGTCTAGTGAAAACACAAAACACATCATCTAATACATCTTATACATCATCTTATACATCTATACGTTTACTAAAAACACATCATTTACATTATGTAATACACATGTGCAAAAAGGATAATATGTCTAGTGAAAAACACATAATAATCTTCTAGTATATCTGTGAAAAAAAGTAATTCACCTAGTAAAAAAATACATCATTTACATCATCTAGTATGTTTGTGCAAAATAAAAAAAATAAAAAGTAGTAGCTTAATGCGCAAAAAAGTAGTACGCCTATTGAAAAACACATCATCTAGTACGCATGTATAAAAAAAGTTGTACGTCTAATGAAAAATATATCATTTACATCATCTAATATACCTGTGAAAAAAAAGGTAATTCGTTTAGTGAAAAACACATCATTCAGTATGCACGTGCAAAAAAATTAGTACTATATTTAATGAAAACATATCATTTATATCATCTAGTATGTGTGTGCAAAAAAAGTAATACGCTTAGTAAAAAACGCATCATCTAATACGCATGCACAAAAAAATAGTACATTTAATGAAAAACATATTATTTATATCATCTAGTATACATGTGCAAAAAATGATAATAATACGTTTAGTGAAAGACATATCATCTAATACGTATGTGAAGAAAAAAATAATACATTTAAACACATCACATACATCATTTAGTACACATGTGGGAAAAAAAAAGATAATATGTCAAGTGAAAAACACATCATTTACATCATGTAATACACCTATGCAAAGAATAATATGCTTAGTGAAAAATACATAATATATATTATTTTGCTCAAAATTGTACAAGCATACTACTTGTGGAGTAAAACAAATATACGCGCAACAAATCAAAGTCGTAAAATACTACATAAAAGTACATAGCATGTTGTTATGAACCTGAAACTATAAAGAAAAGTGTATCCAAAATTAGCATTTTCGTATTTGCAAAGTGATGCAAACTAACTATACTGAGACAGAACTAGTTAAAACTACTTTGAGTGCACTATGTTCTTTAATTTCACTAAGATCAAAACGACACTCATACTTGGCTTGCTAACTAGTTACTCAGTAAAGCATGAACCAACAGAACTCCGAGGTTTTTAGTTACTCAACAACGGGTTGCATGATCTAAGACAATAGACTAACAAGAGAAGAGAAATGAGTAAGATCTAGAATAATAGATCTCGGTCAACGATGATGATCGATGAAGAGCATGATGATCGATGATGGAGATGATGATGATCGAAAAAGATGATGATAGAGACGATAATGATCAAAGATGAGGAGAAGGCATTGATGATCAGTGATGTACATAGAAAACAAAAAATAAAACAATGAAAAAAATAGAGAAAGACCAAATTAGGAAAGTTTGGATGTTTTTTTTTTTGAAAGTGATACCTTGTGGGAATGAAGTTTTTATGATCTTTGAAAATAAGTTTTCAAAATGATACATCATGAGAATTTTCACATTTTCTTACGTCGTTAAAACAAATAATGAAACTTTTCAAAAATACGTATTGAATAATGTAATGATGATGTAACGTTGTATTTTTTATGAGATGAAGGGAGTATTTTTGTTGATCTTTGTCGACTTGAAATATGCGTTATACAAACCTAAAAAGAAAAAAACTTTTATATATTTCAAAACAAAATTGAACTAAATTATTGAACAACTAAATTATATGTTTCGACTTGAAATATGAATAATGAAACTCCTCAAAATACATATTGAATAATGCAATGATGATGTAACGTAATATTTTTCATGAGACACTCGAAATATGAGTTATACAAACTTAAAATGAAAAAAACTTATGTATTTCGAAACGAAATTGAACTAAATTATTGAACAACAGAAAAAAAAGGACAAAAAATTCGAGTTATGGAAGACAGTGGCTAAAGAGAAGACAATTGTGTTACCCATGTTTTGCGTTTGTGGGTTTCATGCGTGGGCTGCTGCGGTCCAGTAACTATTGACACCAGGCCCAAACAGCTACCAAGCCCAATCCAGCCATGGGTTTTTTCGTGAAGGAAGAGGCAGAGTGCATTTTTCTGAAGCAACTACTGCAGTATGCTAACTCTACGACGATAGCAAACCCAGTTGTTCATGTAGACAGTCCAAAAACAAAATCAAAATTTATCTGGACAAAAATACATGTTTAACAATCACAGCTAGAGTCATATAGTATATCGAACAAAAAGAAAAACGAACATGGGTGTAACAGTTTGTTATACTAACATATATGCTGTACAATGTATAATATCAAGGCCTGAAGATGATCACAAAACAAGGGAGGATCGCCCTTGGACTCAATGAGTAGAGCTCCTCGAAACAAGAACAAAGCCCAATCTTCCATGCAACCGAGTCGAACCCCAACCGTCTTCTCTCTTTGATGGATCCATCCGCCACAGCGGGCAATTGAACTCGCCCGGCGATCACCCTGCAAATGATTAAAGCCGTCCTTACACCGGTATTCCTTGCGTTCGCTTCAGCATGCCTGTAGGCGCCCTCGCTGGAAGAAGCAGTAAAAACGCCTACGAGATTCCTGTCCCAATGTCTCTTGCTTGAATAACCATGTCTTAGTATGTTGCAAACGTTGCATTTCTCAAGGGTACATAGACCATTGGTGTTCTGGCCGAGAGAACAGGCGATGGTTGTGCCATGGAACCTCAAGTGCTCGTTGCCATCGGCAAGGCAGCGAGGGAGGTACCTCTTCGGAGACCTGTCAGCCCTGATCTTGACTGTCTCTCGATACTGCTCGAATTGGGCAAGTCTTGTTTGAAGGTTGCGGATCTTGAGGATGCTCTCGATGTGTCGGTTCTTTGAGGAGCTTGATGACCATCCTGTCTTGAGGATTTTCTCTATGATCTTTCTTGACATATCTGCTTCAGTGACTGCAGCAACTGCACAGGAGAATAACGTAAATTGGCATTTGTAGCCGCTTCTGCATTCAAGCAAATCTCAAAATGGACATTACATCTATTTCAACACGCTGAAGCATCATACACTGTTAAATATCAAGTGCGCGCATTTCTTCTAATCGTTTTCTTTAAAAAAAAAGGAAAAAAAGGAGTGTTTACGCACTGCTCCATTCTATACTCATAAGCACCAGGCTGTTTTCTACATCCAATCTCTCGATGACAAATTTGACCAGCATAGTAACAGGGAATGCCCGGCTAATTCAAGAATCATTTCGTAATATCCTAAAAGGAAGTTATCAAGTTTTACTGAACTCTCGTTCTGCCAATCCTTGACTGGCATGCTACAATCACTCCTAGATCTCAATCCTTTCTGGAATGTAATCATAGTTCTACTGATCACTTTTACACCTAGATGGGACCGTGACAAACAAGAATGGAAATCAACAGAACAAAGAACAGAAGGGTTCGAGTAGACAGGTAATTTAATCGATACCCTGACTCAACAAAGAAAGCACTTCCAACAAATAGAATAAAGGATAGTCGAAATCTTTGAAAACTGCGATATCAAGCAAAAAAAAACCTGGTAAAATCGACAGGAAAACAGAACTCGTGTGCATGTACATATCAACAATAACGAGTTAATGGTAGAAAAAAACAATAACGAGTAGGTTGTGATGATGAGCCCGTCAACGAAACCTAATTTAAAGGGTCCTCCGGGTTTGCGGGCTATTCGGTTGACAAGGGTATGAAATTTGAAAGCTAGAAAAGGGACATGTACCTGCATGCTTGGAGAGATCATGCTCCTCATCACACTCCCTCCTCGCTAATCGCTCTCCACATTGATTGCAAATCGTCTTCACATACCCCGTCGACCCCATTCTCGACAGCGACCCAAACGACGAACCCAAACGAAACCCAGGTGATACCGCCTCGGCAACAGCACCATCAACAGCCGAACAATCCCATCCTCCACCTCGTTTTTGTACATCCCCGCCAACTCTTCCTGTAGTTGTCCTTTGTTCATCCGCAATGGAATCATGAACAGGCAGCGTCTGTTTCTTCCTCGTCCTTCTCACAACTCCGTCCATGATCGCATCATTGAAGCTGGACTTGTTTTTCCTCCTCCTCGTTGTTTCATGAACCTTGAGCGCAAGCTTCGACGACCTGCAAGTCTTGAATGCTTTTTTGATCCAAATCCTCAACATGTTCTTCAAGACGCTGAGTATCTCCGCCATGTGATGATGATGAACGAGACATATATATCCATTGACAAAGTATGGTCAGAGAAAAAAAATTTCGAAGAACATGAAGCGCAGAGAATCAAAGAGAGAATTCCAGGCCATTGGTTTAGTTTCTTTATTAGCATACACCTCATCGTCCAAAGACTAATTATTTGAAACCCTTGAATTGGACCAATCTCACATGTAACGTTGACAACGTTACATGGTGGGCAAATTGTCACTGTATTAACATCCATGATAGGAATAGGACCCTCTACGGTAATAAACACAAAATCTCTTTTTCTTTAATTAAATTAAACGGTCCAAACCTGGTTAGTTTGGATTTTTTATGTTCGTACGTAACCCGATTCCTTTCCTTTTCCGTTTTCTACATTTTGAAAACACCCTACACTAGTCCTTGGGATGCATAATACTGAATGCGCATTCCAGGCGGGCTTATTACCAAAGTGGCAAAAACAAAAGGGCACTCGAAGAAAAACCATCATCTACGCAATAGATAACGGGATGAAAGTTAATAGAAGTACCTTTCTGTAGCAGTTGCCACTTTGGGTAAACTAGAACAAAACAAAGACGGAAAAAGATTAACAGACGAGATGGTGTTCACTAACCAGTTGACTTAACTCTTGGGACCAAATGATAACACAAGAGATGGAAAAGTGAGTAGCCTACAAGCTCTATGCTGCGTAAAGACAAATGGTCTACTCAGAATGATTGAATGAAGAAAGTAAACATTCCCGTTTTCAAACTGTATCTTCTTTTTATTGGGAAGCCATCCAGGGTGATCCTCTCAAGATCTGAAATGGTAAAATCTTAAAAGCATCACAAATACAAGAATTTGAACCATGAGGGGTTAGATAAACTATAACTTCACGCACGACCAACAGGGAAACACAAAATATGAAAAAGCGACAACACAGATATCACAATATATTGCGTGTATTAGCTCCTTGATCCAGAAATCCATCGCATACATCACAAGACTAGAGGGGCAACACAGATACACCTGACTACTCAGTTTCCCTTGTATATCATGGGTACAGCGCGTGTAGAGGAGGAGACTTATCATACAAACCAGACACAGAAGGTTGTACTATATAGCCATTGGAGCTGCGCTTCGCGGGAAACACAACATCTCAAAGATAGAGGGTGGAATCTGCACTCACTCAAACAAGATGTCTCAAAAGTCAAGGATAGAGACCCCCAAATTATGTCCCCGAAGGCACTCCAGCTTCCCCACTTGAGAGTGATCCACAAAGAGGTTTACCTGAAAAGTTTAGTTAAAGGAAACCAATCAGGTAATGCAACTCAGTATTATGGCATGCTGATCCTGATATTTTCTTCAGGTGCATGTTCCAAAAAAATTTCTTCAAGCATTACGAGGACATAGCAGAGGGAAGGATACCTTAGGACCATACTGCCTGATAAACCATTCAAAGGTTTTGGCATTTGAAGCATCAAACATTGTCTTCTCTATTCCAAGGCGCCCTACAATCTTTGTGATGATGTCGCCACGCATGGAATCTGCATGCTGGCAAACATCCTCTGCATCGATCATTATCATGTCTGCACCAGCTTCCAGGAATCTCTCAGCTCTTCCGATCAAGAAGTCCACATCTTGCACAAACTCTGTTTGGCCAAGGTTTGATGGTTATGATAAGAGAGTTCGAAAAAAGCATTGGTCACTGTTCCTCTTAGCTAACAGAAATGTCCTACAACTATCTTGTTTCAACTTCTACTAAAACATTATTAGAAAAGTCCCATACCTTCCGACCGAGGAGAAGGAACCACATAAGCCCTATTTCTCCCACCAGGTATATCAAACTTGTTGCATTTCAGTGCGAACTGAGGCTTTGCTCTCATACCAGCACTTTTAATCAAGCGCACGAATCTCAGAAGATTTTCCTCAGGAAGCTCAAGGGATCTAACATTTAGCTCAATAGTATCGAATCCCAGTCTCTTGCACTCCTGAAAACATTGCAGAAAAATAAGAAGCATTTTCTCAAAAAATGTAACAGAAGACAAATTAAAGTGAGAATCGCGTATAGCTTATGCTTTTACTTCTATGTACTGTTGAAATGCGGATGGACCTTTGCGAACCAAGTGCTCTCCCCAATCACCGCTGCTAACATACGCATTATGCTTGTGGGCCATTTCAGTCACTTTCTCAATATAAGGCCTAGGCATCAGGTTGCTGAACGCTCCAGAGAACTTCATCCCGTCAACGAATTCCCCCATGCTCTCAAAGACATCCTAAAATCCAAACGAAAGTTAACAAGTTAGAATTCAATACTGTCTTTTGTTGGATACATGGTCATAGATAGTGGGGGTGGGGGAAGCAAATACATCAACTACTATACAGCTAATAGCCTAATACAACTATCCAAGCTGATGACAAGATAAGAGAGGCAAATGCCGTGGTTCCACATAGTTGATGAAACCACATAATTCTGAAACGCCAAACAATAACGAGAAAAGTATGGACAGCCACGTACATGCCCAAATCTGAAGTTCTTTCTGGCATTGGTATGCGATAATGATAAGCACACAGTCCAGGTTTCTCTGATCAAGCAATTTGTTATGCATCTTGATGCCAAGCTAATGTTTGACTACTAATAACATGTCATGTTGGACTCACTCCAATACTTGCTGAACTTGAAAACGGATTTAACCACTCGGATTCTCCTCATCACCAACCATAACATGATAACAAACACTAACTACTATACAAAATCACGATACAAGACAGTCGAGACCAAGCAAGCATATTGCCCGCTACATGTTGCATTGTGGACACAAAATCCAATATGATCAATCATTTCCTACTCAACACACTCTGCGTCCTGAGAACGATTCATCAGAAACCAAAACATCACGTCATCCAACTACTAAAAATTATCGTTGCACATCACTTGACTGAATTCTCTAGGTCTCTCTCCCAACAGAAGATTTAGGGATTGTTTGCTAACGTTGCTCAAAACCGTAGAAACCAAATCAGTAATCAAGAATGTTTTAAAGATTTTCTATACTGGGAATCTTGAATACTGCACTCTAGACAATCAGGTTACAGAATTTTTTTCTAGATTTCTGTTTTCTGCTTCCGAGTCATCAATGAACAGAATCAGAACCAAACAGGCCCTTAGCATTCCAACTAACCAACACAAACATGCCATCGGAAACACAATGCAACCGCAAATCAAACCACGTCGAAACCCTAACACAACTACCTACTGCATTCTGTTTCTATGCTATCAACATCATGCAACCACGATAATCACAACCGCTCCAACAACTCCCCCTCCCAAACACGATCAACAAATCACACAATCAGCAACAACATCAACAAACTCAACATACTTCCAAATCAATCATTCCACAGTCCATCAACAGAACCTGAAACCTCCTCGAGTCATGAATTGGAATCGAAACGACAGAGGAGAGGAGAGAAAGCTGACCTGGAGGACGAGGTCGGAGAAGAGGGAGGAGGAGGAAGGTGCTCTGATCTCGGTGAGTCCGTAGCGGCGAGGCTTCTCCGGCCGGTCTTCGTACTCGGTGAAGCTCTTCCACCTCAACGCCGCCATTGGAGGAAACTCGAAGCACGCGGTCGATGATCGATCGGGTGATTCAGGGGAGAGGATTTGGGGGGGAAGTTCAGAGGGGGGAGAAATGGATTGAGGAGAAGGTGGTAGATTGTTCTAGCAAGTGTCATACACAGAAAAAGAAAAAGCGGAACGAAAATAGTGATGATTTCAGCACGACTTCTGTTATGAGTTCAAGTTGTTCAAAATGAAATTTCAACTCACGGTAACTTGTTAGGACTCCTTTTTAGGCTTTTATATATATGAGATTAAAGTTGTTAATTGGAATACCTAATTGTTGAGATTATTTAAAATTTTATATATGATTAAAAATGATTAGTTTAATAATAAATAATTTTTTTCTAATTTTGAGATCGAAAATATTGTGAAGTCATTAGAAACAATATCTATAATAATATGGTTGAGATTACATATATCACCCTAATAATTTGTATTAACACCCATCTGAGTATGCAAACTATACAAAATATACAGATCGGGGGTAATTCACAGTCAGGAACTTTATAACATAGACTTGATTCATTTGAACATATACGAAGGCCAAGTTACATGGTATAACAAGGCTACCTGATACCCTACTTTCCTTCTGCCTCTTGCAAAGAATCACCAAAACCTTTCCTTTCCCTACATAACCAAGATGCTAATCCAACAGCTTTCATTGTCTTCTGCCGATCCTACACTCAAAGAACATCTACTATATAGGCATATGTCGTCCCTGTCGGATTGTTCTCGAAACATAAACTGCTTATCGGCAATTTCTCCTAGAACATCGACTTGTAGCGAGAGACCACAATGCCGAGAACGCTTGGTCCTCTTATTTGTTTTCTCATCTTGATCATGGATATCGTCGCAGGGATTCTCAGCATTCAGGCCGAGGTAGCTCAAGACAAGGTACATAAAGCATGATTGAAATAGCGTTCTTTATAATTGACTAAGGTTACCATCCATAATTTTTTACATAACTATGCTGGGTGAATGTGATCTGGTTCGACAGGAGAAGCATATAAGGGTATGGATATTCGAGTGCCGACAGCCGAGCCACAAAGCTTACAGGCTGGGATTAGCAGCCGCGATCCTCCTAGCACTAGCTCACTTCATCGGTAACTTGCTTGGAGGGTGCATCTGCATTCGATCAAAGGAAGAGCTCGATAAATCATCCCCGAACAAGCAGCTAGCAGCCGCAACCCTCATCATAACATGGTAAACCCCTTTGTGTCCGTTCCTGTTAGAACAACAATCACACTTTTCTAACATGCTGAAATCTGATTCCAGGATCATATATGTCATGGCATTCTCAATGATAGTGATCGGGGCAATATCAAACTCGAGATCAAGGGACACCTGTGGGTTGTCCCATCGGCATCTGCTGTCAATCGGAGGCATCCTATGCTTCATCCACGGCCTCTTCCTGGTCGCATACTATGTTTCCGCCTCAGCTACCATCGCTGAAGCACAATTGGCTTACCCAAAGAGAACAGCTACCGCCATTGAAGCACAAACAACAAACCTAGAGATGCCTCCCCTTCCTCCGGCCTAAATTCCCACATTATATGCATATCTTTCTGTACATTCACAGATGAACTAAGTTGAACGTGAATTCAATCAAATACACAAAGACAATGTTCAACGAGCATCAGAACAAAGATATAGAACCCCAAATAATGCGATTCACATTTACAATCGTTGTCATCGCTTCTATCAAGATATTAACACATGAAGAAGAACATCATCAGGATCCTGAGTTAATGATCCACTTGCATATGATTCCAATTCTCTAAGTCACCTAATCTCGAATCCAACTTCAATGACACAGGAAACAAAAAGCGGCAACCAAGACATACCAACAACAATGAAAGCAGAGTACTAAATACATCGATTTCTTGCTACAAAACCAACAAAACTATCGATACATCATCACTATGAACACAAACTACACTACCCAAAACCTTCCACTAAACCCTAACAACTTTTCCAAACCCAAATTACTATCTATCTAATCCTCCTCCACCAGCTTCCCTCCGCCACCAGCCTTTTTCGGCAACAACAGGCTGTGAATATTCTGCATCACACCACCGCTCGCGCACGTCACCAAGCAACCTGCTGAGCTCCTCGTCGTTCCTTACCGCTAGTTGAATGTGCCGAGGTATTATTCGAGTCTTCTAGTTGTCCCTCGCTGCATTCCCCGCCAACTCCAACACCTAATTCACCACATACAAGTCACACAATCAATGTCAACTTCAAATCACTAAAACCCTAACAAATGACAACACCATAAATCGACTCTAATGTACACAAATCAACTCAAATAGACACAGATTGAGACGAATCATCACATATCTGAGAAATGAGAGACGTATTCGACTCCAAAACCCTAGCAAATACAACATCACAAATCAACACAAAACCACACTAAACAACACAAAATCCACTAAAGAACACAAGTCCCCACAAATCAACCCCGAAACCCTGACGAACACAACAACACAAATCAACTCAATTCAACACAAATCAAGCACAAATTCAACTCAAATCACCACAAATTCATACAAATTCGGCTCCCTAACCTCAGCCGCGAGGTAAACAGGAGCACCAGCACCAACACGCTCAGCATACATCCCGGATTTCAAGAACCTAGCGATGCGGCCGACGGGGAACTGGAGTCCGGCCTTGCTGCTCCACGACGTCGCCTTCATCGGCGCTCCGCAGGCGCCGAGAGACTAGCCTCATCCTGCTATGGTGAGAGAGTGAGGAGACGAAGCGGTGGCGATGGGGTTTATATTAGGGGTATGGTGGGGGATGAGAGCCAATGAGGGGGGAAGGGAGTGGATTGTGATTGTGGCCGTTGGTGGATAAGGAGCTGGACGGTGGAGATGATAGTGTGGGTTGATGTGAGCGTTGCGTTGCGGGGCGTGGGAAAGTCCGTTTGGGAGCTGGATCCTCTGCCGAGGAAGAGCCAATAGCACTTGTGCTGTTTGGATTTGTTTTCTTTTTTCTTTTTTATAAATTAAAATAATATTAAAAAATATCAATTTTAAAAAAATCCCTTAAAAATTTATATTTATAAAAAATCTAAAAATAAAATAAAAATAATTCATAAATCATCAAATAATTCTGAAACGTTACATGGAAAATTCAATTATTGAGATCATACTTTGTTGACTCCCAGAATCCCATTCCAAGTGGCTTTGGGGAGAAAGGTTAGCACTGTTCGGAGAATGTTTTGAGACTCTGTAGACAAAACTTGATTATATTTACTCCCTCGGTCTAATTTGAATTGTAACATCAGGACGTATATTTAATTACTCATTTGATCCCATTACATATATTGTAACCGTTGTATGCTTGCTTTGTATTTTTTTTTAATTATGAATCTTCCACAGAATGATAATTATCATGAAACATTAAGAATAATTTAAATTATATTATTTAATTTTGAATCGTTAACGTAATATTATTATATCGTTAAAACGAATAACAGAAGGGAGAATTTTTTTATAGATACATTATGAAGCTTTAATTAGACAAAAATATTTTTATTATTATTTTATTTCTATTAGATACCTCATAATCAATTAAGATACTTTCCTCAAATATAATTATTCAATCAGAAATTTGATTTTCTAAAATTAGTTATTTTTCAATTCAAACGACCACGAATCGACAACTACGAGAACAACGAACTAACGACGATGATGAAATAGCGACGACGATGAACTAACGACGACGAATTAATAATGACGAGAACGACTAACTGACGACGACCAAGAACTAGCGAAGATGACAAACTGCTAATGACGACGATAACTAAACAAACTAACGATGAGGACAACAACAATGAACTAATGATGTTGATAACGATGACGAATTAAAAATGACGAACTAATGAGGACGATGAATTACCAACGATGACGATGACGACAACAAAAACAAACTAATGATGAGGACGAACTATCGACGACGACGACATGATGGTGAACCGACGATGACAACAAAAACAAACTAAAAATGAGGACAACGAACTAAAGGCGAGGACGGCGATGAACTAACGACGACATGATGTTTAAGTTAAGAGGGTGTGCAGAAATATTGGGAGCAGCGTCAGGCCGTTGGAGCTGAGAGGGTGAAAGCAGGGCAAGGAACACTGGGAGAAGCAGTGCCGGTCCTTCGTTGGTGTTTAAGCTCTTATTGGCATTTCTGCATTTTATTGTTTCATTCTTGCTGGAAACTGATTTCATTAATTCTTGGAGATAAATGTAACCATTGTCATGATGTTGATAGTAAAGTGAATGCTCCAACAGGGACATGCTTTTTTGTGTGTGGCGTTGCTTATAGGAAAAAAACCAGGAAGTTCGCTTCAAATGATGGTGGTTTGTGGCGTGAAAAAAAGAGAGGCAAACTAATAGATGCAATCTTTCACGTTATTTAGGGATGAAAAAAAAAAAAAAAAGAAATTGGTCCAATCTTTTAGAAAAAAGAAAAATGCATATTTGAATTTAGAAGAAAATAAAATAAATCTATGTTTATTGGATATATTTTTTGTCAGGGGTATCTATGGATAACTTTTTCATCACAAAACTTTTCAAAATATATATTGAATAATATAATTATTATGTCACGTTATAAATTTAATGGGATGAAAGGAATATTCAATATGTATCACTTCGAGTATTACTTAATTTCTCTGCAAAACATGATGACGAATTTATTACGAAACATATATTTGAAATACAAAATTTTTATAATTATTGATATTTCATGACAAAAATTATGAAAAATCACGTCATCCAACGACACGAAAGTTTATTAAGTTTGTCTTAATAAAGACAAAAATCAAATGGTTGTAATCGGAATGAGATATAACATCTTAAATAAAAAACAAGAATAAGAATTATTCATGTAATTTTGACCTTAGCGATTGATAAATTTTTAATATCAGCAATAATTTTCTAAATGTTAAAAAATAATCTTCACCACATTTTGTATTCTTCATCGCTTTTAATGAATTTAGTCTCTCGGATTGGTGTAGAATTACCTTTTGACAGCGTGTCATTAAATTGGTTTCAATTTATTGTGTCTGCTATGTTTTCATAACTTCATAACGATGTTCTAATTGGAATTGGATAATGTTTTTTTTTTTTAACGTTGGATACTTAATGTGATGATGTATTTTCCAGAATTACTTAAGAGCAGAGGTAGTATAGCATAACTATTATTTATATGATTGCAACCCTCCTAACATCACTACATGCGTCCTCATCTTCTGCATTACAAAATTCTGACACTCGAATTGGTTGAGATGTTATCTATCAAATTCTAAATTTCTAATATCACTTGTTAAACCTTTCTTTGCTCATCCCTCGTGTATGCTCGACGGACTTGGAACTTGGAATGACCAATTTCGAATAAATTAGAATCCACGCAACCAAAATGTATGTTCTGCTCAAGAAACATAGTCTTTCTTGATACATGCTCTTATAAAATACACATCTTGGAGATAATTCACAGTCCATACAAACTGATTCACATATGAAACAGAGAAATTCAGACAAGGTAACACTCCGTTTCAGTCTAACCAAGCTTGGCAAGAACATCATTGAGGGTACTCACGGTCTCGGCATAATACTTCTCCGCCTCAGGCGTGCTCTTGATCTTAGCGGCATGATCCAACTAATCCAACACATCAACGAGTGAACACGAATCATAAATCTTAATCACAATGATGTACAAAAATTTCCCACCAAGATCAGTTAATGTGATAACTCACATTGGTGATGTCTTCGAAGAGTTTTCCGGTCAATTCCTTGAGGAACTTCTTCTCATCCTTAGGCTTGGCCGAGATGACAGTATTGAGATCAAAGCGAAGGTACTCGGCCTTTGATCTGAGATCGTTCTGGACATATGGCCACGCCTTCTTGTCGATCAATGCTTTGACGTTGAGGATGTCCTTGGCGGATTCCTTGGCTCTCGTGGCAGCCTCGCTTGGGGTCAGTGGTTGAAGGTAGAACCTGTTCTTGTATGGCAGGGTCAGGTCCCTTGCCTGATCGGAATTCAGAGTGCCAGCTGCAATGCAAATTGCACATTGACCATATAGTTACTGTATCAGGTATCATGTGCGAGTGACATAAAAACTTCAAAATGGGCCAGCTGTGTAATATACATGAATGAAATGGACTATCTTCGATCCAAAATTTAACTAGCTACCGTAATGGATTATTCACACCTATATACTCCTAGTTCACACGTGTATATTAAGTACTTGTTTTTCTTCTCTATGCTCAACGTGGAGAATGAACCAACTCATATATATTCTCAAACTTATATTTACTAGCATATTTTATTGTTCTTGTGCTGCAGTTATATCATTTTGTACACCGGATCATGAACATATATACTGTAATAGTACAATTCCTACAAAAACATAAGTGAAACTTGTTGTTATCAACTTAATGTGATTTGATAAGCTAATAACAACGATCTAGTTATTCCAAACTCGATTCTAAGACGACCTCATGGCGATCAACTTACGCAATCCACCGGAAGGCGGTGGCGGAGGCCCGACGGGGATCGGCTTCCCTTCGGCAAGAACAACTCCACCGAAACTCCCAACCGCCAATCCAGCCGCAACGAGTCCAATTACTCCTCGACGGCTCGTCTGTTGATCCGTCTCTCCCGCCCCTTGCGCCGAAGCCCGGACTGTCATGATCATCGCTGATCGTGGCTGCGTTGTGGCGCGAGTGTTGCTGGTCGGCGCCGTGATGAGCCGCACTGAGCCGGCCATTGAAGCCATTGCCTGAGCCATTCGTTTGTTTGTTTGTTTGTTTTTTTTTTTTTTTTTTTTTTTTTTTGTGATCTCGAAAGTCGATGTTGTGCAAACGGGAATGAGTGTCGTGTGATGGGGTTATCCGGGACAGGGATGACGTGGATGGGTTGGATAAGGGGGAGGCCAATGAGGGGGTGACGTGTGGCAGGTATATGTGGTGCTTGTTTGATTGGGGAGCAGTATATGGAGCATGTAACGTATCAGAGTGAAAACTCCATTTTTATTGCAAGGTGATGCTGAACATTAGTATGAAGGCGAATTGTTGCATATTTATCACAAGGAGGATACCATATAATAATCGCTTATAACTTAAAAGACGGTATCCTCATCTGGATTTTTGTTTTGAAGTTAAAAAAAAATGAAAAAAAAAAGTCGATCGTGATGGTATAACAAATACCAATGGATTTTGCATGCACCTTTTGGAGTAGTTTTCCCATTAATAATCCAACTTACACCATATTAACACCTAGATTCTCGTGTCCTACTATCTAGCTTCGTGTTAACCTTACAAACAGCTCGACGCAGCCATGCGGGTACATGTTTTCTATTTTTTCGTAACATATGCATCTCTTTTCATGACGAAACTAGTTGAATTGTTATTGTTTTACATGTGCATCGATGTATTGTGCTTGTCAGGGGTATTTGTTTATGTGCCCCTAGCTAAATGTTAATCATGTTTGTGATCTTTGTGACCTTAGACTTGGGTATTCGAAGCGAATGTGCAATGTTGAGAAGGATGTTGCAGTAAAATAAGGAAGAAGATCATCCATCTCGACGGTATTTGCCTTGGTTTCTCATTGAGCAAATCCTACACAACGTTACTCTGATCTCACTCGGTATCTAACATGATTATCCATACATGCGGGTGTTACTGGCTTCGTGATTGATCTCAACAAGAACCCACCACAAATCATCATAATAGGCACGATAGATCCAAATGCCCTGATAAAGATACTGAAGAAGATCAACAAGCGTGTCCTCAATTACTATCAAGAACCTGAACCAGAATCTAAACCTGAACCTGAACCTGAATCTGTACTTGTACCTAAACCCAAACCAGAACCCAAAGCAGAGAAGCAAGTACCAAAACTAGAATCAGAAACAGAAAACAAGCCAGAAACCCAAAAAACGAAAGTTCAAACACGGAAGACTCACCACCACCAGGAATATACCGAGGTGGGTCCATATACGAAGGTCATTATCCTCTGTATTATGGACCGGGTTATGCTTATGATCAGCCTCCTAACTTTAATCTGTGGCCGCCGCTGCCATCTCCTCCTCCTCCTAGTAATTATACATGGGGATATCACAGTGTTGAAGAAAATCCCACTGGATGCGTTATAGCATAGGCTACATTTTATTTAAGTTTGTTACATTCTCGAGTTTATGATTCGGTTCTCTAGTAATGTTACTTTTCTTGTAACGTTTCCTGACCAGCTGCTCGAGTACTTTATTTTAATGCAAGTTAGGTCTTTTATGCTAGTATGTTTTTAACTTTGGACTAATCTAATATTCTATACTGTCGGTCTTTTGTTTAACTCTCAAATATCGATGTTTCATACCCATATTGAATAAACCGTGAACTTTACAAATAGTCTGAATTTATGTCTCAACTCGCATTTTTGGTTGTATACGAGAAACGTTTTGGTCTTAGCCAAACGAATGGTTCTTGAACCTAATTATTAAAAAAGTCTCAACTGGCATGGCTTAGATGATCTCTTTGTACCAAAGTACACAATTTCAAACATAAGACTTCTGTGTTGATTATGAGGAGAGAGTTTTTCAGCTGATTCGTACATAGCCTCCTTTGTTGGCGGTATTCGTAGAATGCCCACAAGGTGCTTGATGATATGCCTGAATGAGTTGTTATGAGCCCTTGTGATATTTTAGCCAATGGTGAGGAGCGGTTAGCCAATGCCGCGCGCATATGATGGTTTCTGTATCGTGCTTTGTGGTTCGCTAGATGGGATCCACTGGGTTGTTTAACGTTGGATAACTCGTCTCTGTCACCGCCAGGATGTATGCTTCTTGTAGAAGTACGTATTCCTTCTAGTCTATTTAACTGTTTCGCTGAGAAACCCGTCTCGTCGGGATCCTTGACCAGGCCGTGATGCACGCTGTTGTTGCCAAAACATCGACATAGTATGTTGAAGGTTGTGAAATATAAACTGTTTGCCATTAGCTTATTTGAGTCGGGAATGAAAGTATATTGACTGTTTTGTCTAATGACTGATTCGCAATCTATATTTTTTTTTTTGAAATTGGGATCTAGATTTTATTAAAACAAAACAAATCTTACAGAAGCTAATGACACAATCCATGATCTTATAAATCGATGAACTTTTTGAACAAAAAATAGTTCCTAATCCGACTTCGCAAACCTACGAGTTAGACAAAATATGTTATTAACATTTCTAAATTGAAATCATCTATAACATCAAAAATTATAGCTCACTGAGTATGCTAATCCTGTTTTCATGGCTCTATTCACCGCCATCTATATTGTCTCTGATCAATGTTAGTGGTAATAATTTAGTAAAGCGATGGGAAATAATCAGGTTTGCTTCAGGTGTATAATTAGATTCTGATGCACAGAATGCTAGTTAATTATAAAATAAATTATATGGATTTTTTCTTGCGAACCTCTGACACGCGAAACCTCAAAAGTTTAGAGAACTTGATAGGTAGTATAAGCCCATAGAATATTGAAAATTGGTGCAACTGGCCATGGGATTCTGTTTTCTAGTTGTACCAACCGTTAATTTTCCATTTGTAATGATTAAGGAGTTGCTTAGTTGCTTTAATGGATGACCTGAAATGAGTTAAAGTATATGATACTGGAGTCGTCTTCTTATCCTCTTGGATCACTTGGATTTTAATAAAACTCAGCTCAAAGTATGAAAATGTTGATATGCACATTCTACCTATCAGAAGCTCAAACTTAGGACATGAGATGTGATGTTGTGATAGTCGTAGCTGTTAGAGTGAAGATGTACCTGTAACAGTAGCTATCAAGACTTGCCTGATATTCCAGCTTGTCTGTCCGACGTTATACTAATGTGCGTATCCCCTTCTAGTTTTGCTGCTTGCACTCATGCCGTTATCATTGGAGCAGCTAGCGTCTGAATCGAAGAGAATGGACCAATGGACGAGGATGAGAAGAAAGGACCGATCTGGTATCTTACTTGACATGATGGTGGAAACACCACTGCCCACCTCGCTTCGCCACAGCAGTTGCTGGCTCTGCTCCACCCAGTTTTCAAGCATTTCCTGCACTCGTATGGACTAATAGACGGACTACATTCGACAGTACCATATAACGTCTCCAATATAGTCACGAATGTTTCTCCTGCAGCAAAAAAGCTTGGCTTGTTTCCTGAGGTAGCCTTGTACGTAAGACCCTCGGACAAGTTTTGTAGGGTCTGATTAAACTGATCTCGGTTCGATATCTCTTCGACGCTGTGAGAACTATACCACCAAGCCCATGGGATGCTCTCTTCCATCTCCGATTTGACGGTCCATTCTCCAGGGTCATAACTCAAGGTGCATTCCTCATAGCATACGATTGCTTCCCTCACATTCTTACACTGCTGCATAACCCTTGACAAAGTGTCCCTTACGCAGCTTTGGCAGGCTCCCAATTTAAAACCACGCCGACAATAGAAGTGTGCACGGACTTGGTCCCTGCCAGACTCAACGGTGGCTTTGTATGACCTGACATGAGAGGCAGCCGAGACAAGCGCCGAGAACAGATTGACCAGGTTAGTCTTGTACGCGCTGTTTTCGGTATAGTTTCCTTTGCCTGAACAGGAGTTGGTGACCAAGTAGGCTTGATCACTGATGCTAATCGAAGAGGATAGAATGATGATAATTGTGAAGATTGGCTTTGCCATTTTTGCTAATGAAAAGGTTGAAGTTGAAGGAATGAGGATTGATCCCCTTTAAGCTAAGTTACATTGTATAGTATTGTTGAGTGTTTGATTACTCATTTTTTTATGTCGAGTGTTTCTTTCAAGACTTGAGCACAAGATTCAGCAATTTGTGGGTTTTTGCTTTGATATTTTAAATGTACTGTTGACTCATGCTATAGGTCTTCTGTTTTCAATATGACTCTCTTGATAGGGAATGGTGAAATGTACGAGGAAAGATTGCGTTGACGAACAACTTGTGCATATGTGCAAGACAAGTAGTCAACTTGCCTTTCTATAATCGTGTGATCAACATGCTACTCCTAACTTCAGGTTCGTACCGAACTCTATTGAAACTCATATTTCAGATAAATATGTAATAAAATTATTTGAGTCTCTCAGTCTTAAGAACTCTGTAAGCGCTTTGTAACATATTAGTACTTGTTTTCTTGACATGATTTTCTCTCAGGAATTGAGCTTAGGGTTCGTTCATCTGTGATTAACCTCAGTGGGGGTCGAGCTCAGATACTGAGAACTCATTTGGAGATCCTTGTACGACATGTATGTACTCATCAGATTCATCAGCTCGACTATTGCGCTGCCATACCAGTGACACTGCGTCGACATTCGTTTCAAACAAGAAAGCGGGCGTAGAAGGAATCGGCAGAGTAATAGAGCTGCCACTTAGCATCAGGGCAACTGAGGACATGATTGGTCTGTGAGCAGCGTTCTCTTGAACACACAGCAATGCTATGTTGATGCATCTTAGCACTTCCATTGTCGAAGGCGTGCACATTGTTGGATCAACTACTTTTAGAGATGCCCCTTCCAACCAGTGCCTCCAAACCTGTAAACATCGTCACGAACATTGTCATGATTGAAAAGAAATTGGTCCTAGTCTCGACCATCCGTGTTACAGCTGTTGCAGATAGTCTTTTGCTATATGCCTATAGCCTACCAAGGTTTGACAGTTCTGCTGCTCTATTTGTTTTGTTCACAGTAGGAGTATGGCTTTCTTCTTTTGCTGATTTATATCGTACTATGTGTGACACAGTTAGCTTGATATGGTAGAGGAGCGGAGAAGGTGATACTTACAAAGCCGAGAAGACTCTCTCCGTTTTCCCCATTGCAGAAGCTGCTGATCCTTTCACCGGTTATTATTTCGAGAACTATAACTCCGAAACTGAACACATCTGACTTGATGGAGAACTGTCCGTGCACTACATATTCAGGAGCCATATATCCGCCGCTTACCAGAAGTTGCAAGGTTAGCGACTCTTATTCTTTGCATTTGATGTGTAATTTCTGTGCTGTAAATTAGAGAAAGAAAGATCAGAAATTCTTTTAGATCACTTACTAGGTGCGGCAATTTGGGCAGTGGCTCCATCCATGTGTTTGATCAAGCTTAAACTGCCTTGCCACACCGAAATCTGAAATCTTTGGGTTCCAATCGTCGTCTAAAAGTATGTTGCTAGAATTCAAACCACGATGGATAACTACGAGTCGAGAATCTTCATGCATGCAAAGTAGTCCTCGACAAATGCCTTCAATTATCCTGTAGCGCTGCTTCCAACACAGATTTGGGCGTTTATCTGGATCTGTGGCTCATTTTATATGTTTAGAGGTGTGCAGATTTGGTAAAAAATATGCTTAGGTGAATTAGATAGAAATAACTCCAATAGTTTTGCATCCATACAGGATAAGTAGTAATCCAGACTTCGGTTAGGCAAAAACTTGTAAACCAGAAGTCGTTCTACGCCTTCTGAGCAGAAACCTAGGAACCTAACGAGATTCCTGTGTTGAAGCTTCGCTACCAATAGAACTTCATTCTTGAATAGCTGATCACCTTGTCCAGAATCTTTTGATAACCTCTTCACAGCTATTTCTTGGCCGTTTCGCAGCTTACCCTGATGATACAAATTAATATCTTTATGATTTCCAGTGTAGCCAGCGAAAAGAACTGTTCATCTAACGAAATTATGATTTGCAGTTGAATTTCGGTCGTCTCATGAGATTACATTAGTTCTTCATGTCGAAAGGGAATATTTACCAGGAAGAATATATCTCACCTACCTTGTAGACATCTCCAGATCCGCCTATGCCAATCTTGTTATCTTAGGAGAAGTTTCCTGTGGCAGCTTTGACAGTCTGCAAGATCCATTTGCAAAGACTCCACGCTCTGAATATGGTCGTCGTCTGTTTGAGATGATTTCATAACAAAATGGTTTCATGAGGTACTATATTTTCAAGAGAACGTAGATTGTTATACTGCTCTTCATGTGGCAACACTTACCCTTTAGTTTCCTGCTCTCTTTTCTCATTCTCAGTAGGGCGAAGCAAGAGAGAGCAACCAGCGCTGCAAAAGCAATCGCTAAGGGCAGAGCAATGATGATCGCCGTTTTTGTTCTGCTGATCCTCGGTCCTACAAAAGTGATTAAGCGAGGACATTAAGACTGGTAATATATATGTCTGACCAACTGATCAAGCTGCAGTGCTGTGGCGCATGACCTCTTAGTAAAGATCTTAGTACCATTTTATATGATGAGTTTGAGACTATATAATGTAAAAAGCTAGGACATCATGTTACCTGGTTTGTGGTTTGTGTTGATTGATGGAGGCCAAACACATGGTTGTGTTGATGGTGGTGATGATCGTGGTGGAATCGGTGTTAGTTGTGCATTAGTCTCGTTGTAAAACAAATAATCCTCGCATCTTATGTTGCAGCTCGGCATCACAACTCTCGCTCCCTCCCTCATCGCACAGCACTCCGGAAGAACAATGGTCTTGGCTCCTTCTAAGCAGTTAAAGCAATCGAATTCCTCGAGATCAGGAGTACACTGCATGAGCGCATATATCGTGTGAATCTTCGAGACGTTCACCTTTCCTGTTGCAAATTTGACGCGTGAATCCCCAGCTGCAGTCTTATTCTGCACCTCACTCAACAGGGTGCCAGCGTGCTGTTAAACTTGGCTCCCTCAGTAGCATTTGTGCCACTCGTCTCCTTGAAGTAAGGAACCAACTCCGCTTTTCCAAATATGTTGCGATCTGAAAACCGCAGCATACAGTCATCATACCAACCTATAGCCTCTCGTTGTGTAGGACAAAGTTCCTTGAGCTTAGGGACTGCCTCACCTAGGCAAGTACGACACTGTGAGACCGTCACGTCTCCCCTGCATAAAGTAATGGTGTTCACCTTGTTGAGCCCCTGGCCGACGGATAAGTTATAGAACCCATAATCGTTTTCTTTGCCATTTGTTATGGATGAGAGGGCCGAGTTCAGGTTGGCTCGGTACGTACTGTTGCTCGTATAGTTGTTTAGCAAGCTTGCATAGCTCGATTGCAAGCAGAGATACGAGAGGAAATCAAGCTGGGCAAGCGCATGGAGGCACGAAGCTGGCATGGGAGCTTTTGACATTTGTGCAATTTACTAAAATTGCCATATCGCTTGCATTGCATTATTCATAATTTATCTCTATTTTTCCATCGTACTGCATGAAAGAAAGAGATTTTACTTTATAATCTCTTGCATGAATTGCAACTTGCACTTGTTGTGTTGGCAAGTGCTGGATTAGTAATATTAATAGATTTGACAACGGTTCTCTTCACCAGTAGTAACTTAATTATTTTCTTAATGACTGGATTGCTGTCTTGCCCTTGTTAATTGTTAAAAACAGTACACTCTCAGGTAAGGGAGTCCGCTACTCGTTGTGATGACCTTGTTGGTTGTAGAGACATACTTGTTCTCCGAGTTGAATGTGAACTCTTGGGCTTTTTGCAGGTAAAGAGAATGCTACTACTAGAGCTTTGATCATCGCGATCATCGTCCCAGCAGCTTCACTTTTCATGCTGGGAATGATCATGCTTTGCCTTTCAAAAAAATCATCTTCCAAGAAACTATTTGTGAGTGAAATGAAGCAACCTTTTGCAAATGCATCTTATTGAGTAGATTCATACTGACACTGGTTTTCTCAGGTGCTTAAATATGGGCTCAAGCTGCGCCTGCGTCCTGGAATACATGAATCTAAGGCTGGAACTCTTAGGGCTGAATCCTTGCCTTTTGATTTCCATGTTGTCCAAGCTGCAACAAACAACTTTTCTGACGATAGCAAACTTGGTCAAGGAGGGTTTGCTGTGGTTTATAAGGTACGCAAGCTTACACTTTGGTTAGCTGGTGTTGTAGCTGCGTTGCAGATTCCTTACCAAGAGTATATCCTAACTCGTTACGAAGACTTAAGGTTTGAGTTTAGACTGGTTTAACTATTTTCTATTTTGCTCGAAAAAGGATACTTTGGCATAGGATGTGTTGAATTGTGTAGGTCTGTAGCGCAAGTAAGACGTTATGCATTCATGCATGTTCCAAGAACCTACAGATTGATCTGATCAAGCATATTCATGAATATTCGTATCCATATGGCTCGTAATGGCAGGGCACTTTGTCTGATGGGCGAAAGATAGCAGTGAAAAGGCCATTCAGTAGTTCTGTACAAGGCGGAGAAGAATTTCGCGATGAGGTGTTGCTAGTGTCCAAGCTTCAGCACAGGAATCTTGTTAGGCTCCTTGGTTTTTGCTCTGAAGGACACGAGGGGCTCCTTATCTATGAGTGTTTGCCGAACGGAAGCCTAGACCACTTCTTGTTTGGTACGTTTTGGTAAACAAATATTTTCAAGATCTGATTCCTGGCATCTCTTTTTAGCCGCTTTTTTCTTCACTTGGCAGATCCCGGTAACAGCGTCTACTTGAATTGGAAAACACGAAACAAGATTATACTTGGCACCTCCAGGGGGCTTCTTTATTTGCATCAAGATTCTAGAATCCGGGTCATTCACCGTGATTTAAAAGCGGGCAACATTCTGCTTGATAGGGAAATGAACCCGAATATTTCAGATTTTGGTACTGCCACGATGTTTCATTTGAATCAATCAAAAGAAAATACTGGCAGACCTGTCGGCACTTGGTAAGATTTCCTTTTTCTCCTTTTTCTAGCATTGCATTTAATACCTGGTTTGAATGTTTAACTACGATCCCACCCCATTAACTTGCTTTCCGTGGATGAAATCCTCAAGGATGCAACTTTAGTGTGGTTTACACTTACACATTCGACAGAAATCGGCTTTCACTTTCCACATTATTGGAATTCGTCATTTGTACTATATTACTGGTTGTATTCCTCCAATATCACTATATATGTTACTGATGCGAGCAGCGCCTCCTGAATATCCAGTGGATACATGCCGCCGGAGTATGTCATGTGCGGGCATTTCTCAATCAAATCCGATATCTTCAGCTTCAGTGTCGTGATCCTGGAAATCTTGAGCGGACAGAAGATCAATCGATTTCACAAGGGGAGCGAAGGGCAAAGTCTTCTCAGCTTCGTAATGTCACTCAAATCTTCTTCGACTGTAAATTGTTGATCAAGTTAAAGCACCATTATCCAGTTCTGAAGCCCATCTCGGATTGATTTCATTGCACGCATGGATGAATTGGGGGCAAGGTACAGCGCTGAACTTGGTGGATGAGAATCTGTTATCTGATGATAATACTGACTTGTTGAGATGCATCAACGTCGCTCTCTTGTGTCTCCAAGACGACGACGCTTTGTGACCAAATATGTCTACTGGTATTCCCATGCTAAGTAGCCGGTCAATCACTCTGCCAGCGCCTTCAAGACCGGCCTTCTTACTAGGTAGCGATAAGGACTCTGGAAGATGGTCAGCTCAGCATTCAGCTGTTCCGTCAGAAGCTTTAGGCAATGCGTATTCAAATGTTGTCTCGGGTTCTGCATTTCAGCCTCGGTAGAGGTTAGAAGATATGGTTGTGTTGTGCATGATCCTACGTTGATGTCTTCTGGTGACAACATATTGGGTTGACCGTTTGTCGCTATATTGAGCAGGCAAGCCTTCAGATTAAAGGGGTTACGAGTGACGTAAGTTTAAAGAGTTGGTACAATCCGTTTCCAGGAAAAAAAAAAAGGAGTTGGTAAAACGAATGTCTTATCTTAAATTTAGTACAATCTTTTCTATGGCTTGTTATAGGCTTTTGGTAAGAGTCGGATTGGATAAATAAGTTGTTGATTTGATGTTCAATATATGAAATTGTGAATCCATTATTCAGTTGTTGATTTAATCCATTGTCTAAACTCGGTGATCAATTTTTGATACGAAGATATGTTAACTATGCTTTCCTTGGCGCTTTGTCTGTGACAATTCTCATTGTGATTGTTAAACTTAGGAAATACATTAGCAGAACACGCGAGGTCCATGGTCTTTGGTTACTAAGGACGCGATCATTTGAGGAGAGTTTTGAGTTGGATCTGTCTTGAGTCGAGCATCCAAGGAAGCGTCAAAGGGAATGTCCATATCATTTCATCTGTTCAAATACTTATAAATTAGAGCGAATCTCGTCTGGTAAGTATATCAATATAAAGTTCGGAGGATATATGATATGTACGAGGCCCAAGTAAGAATGATTACAGTTCCGTATTAAGCAAAATATATGAGGCACAAGTAGCTCGAGAAGATTCAGTTGCTCTGCCTCTAGCTAAGCTAATCTTAGGGTTGAGTTGTATATTTTAGGAAGAAGTGTACGTAATTAATTCAGTCATTATTCTTCTTTATAGATTATCTATGCTAGAGCCTGGGCTATTTTGTTCAAAATGCAAGTTTTCTTTTCATGGATAAGGCATCATATACTCTATATTGTTACCATAATCTTATCAGTTAATTAAATTCTTTTGGCACTATTGAGAAATTTATTTTAGAGAAAACGTTTACTCAACGCATTATTTAATCAATCATTAGGTCAGCTATGTACCTGTATTTAGATTCTCGACGTAAAAGGGAATAAAGAAGAAATGGAGATTCCTAAAGCACCCTATGCGTATGCGACTTGTATAATCCTAGAGTTAAGTATTAACTATGGGAAATTCAGTGTGAAATTTAGCTTATGTTGCGAAAACATATTGGAGTAAAAGTTTTATTGGATATGGAAAAGTTCTCCCTTTTTGTTTAGGAAATGATCCGACTTGTAATGATCTTACAAAACCACAATACAGTAACAGCATAAGACTATCCAACTTTGATGTTTGAAGGAATCAGTTATTATTATGTTGTGGATCTATTGACTGTTATTTTGGAAATATCTTTTTGATTCTTACGAGGAGGTCCATTGGTATTTTCAATGATATGACATATCATCGTATTATCTAGATGACCAAGTCGCTCGTGCTATAACAAAATTGGGTTACAACCAATGGACTTCGTGTGAAGAATATACTAATAACTGTTGATTCTAGCCTTACTGGTGTGATTATGCTAGTGTAAGAATATCCTATGTAGCAGATAACTTTCTCGCCCTTCATCCTATCTCTTTACCATTCTTCTGCTGTCTAGTGGCATTTCTTTCCTGCCAGTAATTGAAATTTAGATTACTTGAAATTCGATCGCTTCTGTGATCTTTTCTATTCGTCCTCGCAACAATATGCTAAAAGTACTACTAATGTGACAAAACATACAGTTGAATCAAGAAATGGTGTCTAAGTCAGATACTTTTCCAAGGCACTCACCCATGTATAGCAAGGTCCATCTCTATGTATCAAACAAAACAGAAGGCATTGAGGAGTTGCCCTATAAAAACCTCATGCACTTCATTTGCTAGAGTATCGAATACTCAAAAGTTGAGCACCTACTACTAAGTATACTATCCATCAGTATGGCTTTGATTAACCAACATTTCCATATCCTGTGCTTTGCGGTTCTCCTTTTTGTGCTTGTACGTTTCGCTCCTGGAGTCTCGTCAACTCGGCTCCTTGGCTCCAATGACCTAACCATGAAACAGAAACATGAACAGTGGATGACTCAGTATGGACGTGTTTACAAGGACCTAGCTGAGAAGGAGATGAGATTCGAAATATTCAGTGACAATGTGAAGCGCATAGAAGCTAGTAACAAACAGAATAGGAAGTTTACGCTCGCTGTTAATGCGTTTGCTGATTTAACTAACGAGGAGTTCCGAGCTTCTCATACAGGTTACAAGAGACAAAGGTCCCTGGATTCGAGTAGGTCTAAACCAAGGTCTACTTCCTTTAGGTATGAAAACTTGACAGGGATTCCTCGCTCGATAGACTGGAGAAGAAAGGGTGCCGTTACTCCAATTAAGGACCAAGGCTTATGCGGTAAGAGTTACTATTAGCTTACTAATTCTGCTTGTGGTCGCTTTTGAACAAGTAATTACTAAATAATATGAAGTTTTTTTCAATGGCTTTAACAGTCTAGCTAATTGATTTTGTTACAGAGTAAGATTAATTCAAGATAAGAATATCTTTCATTTCAAATTCTAGTCGCAATCAATCATTAGTAATGAATTGCTTGTTTCGTGATACAGATCTACCTGAAACATATACTCTACTAATGATTTGCTTGTTTCGTGATACAGATCTACCTGAAACATATACTCCTATGTTTTTCTGGTTTAGAAAAATTATGTCTCTCCGTATATCAAGACACCTAGCTACTTAAATGAGATATCCAAATTGTTCCTCTAGTTCCTTAAATAGTACTCTTTGCATATAGCCTTGTGACTAACTATTTGATATATGGATAAAAAACCAGGATCTTGTTGGGCATTCTCTGCCGTAGCAGCAATCGAAGGACTAACGAAAATCAAAACGGGGAAACTGATATCACTCTCCGAACAAGAACTCGTAGACTGTGACACAAACGACGGAGGCTGTGCTGGAGGCCTAATGGACACTGCCTTCGCCTTCGTGAAGACGAACGGAGGCCTCGCCAAAGAATCCACATACCCATACACCGGCACAGGGGACACCTGCAACCGCAGGTTGAAAGCCAGTCGCGCGGCCTCGATCAAAGGCTACAAAGATGTTCCATCCAATAACGAGGCAGCTCTCAAAGCAGCCGTCGCTCACCAACCTGTTTCGGTTGCAGTTGATGGAGGCGACTACAACTTCCAGTTCTACTCTTCTGGTATCTTGAATGAGGAATGTGGTACTGAACTTGATCACGCTGTTACAGCGATCGGATATGGAGTTGGGAAGCATGGGACGAAGTATTGGATTGTTAAGAACTCTTGGGGAACGTCATGGGGCGAGGGTGGATACATGAGGTTGGCTAGGGATGTGAGCAACAAGGAGGGAACCTGTGGTATCGCGATGGAACCCTCTTATCCGATTGCGTAAGGACTAAGGCGAACTGTGCAGCTTCGTCTTGGTTTTATCCCATGGAAAACGAAAGCGAAACTGCTGTATGAAGTGTACATTGTACATATCAACTGTGTAAATGTTGTGGATAGCTCTGCTATATCATTTGTACAGAGTTATAGCTGGATTACGTGTGTAAGAATGGATTATGTGCTCAAGTTGACATGATATATGTATATATATGGAAACGATTTACCTACTGATATCTGTCAATGCGTATCGACTACACGTCGCTAATCCAAGTTTGGCTGTAAGACATTGCAGATTAGTCTCATCGGCCCAATGTGCGATCACATGCTCTCACTCCGTACCAAAATCTAAATCCTTGCATCAATCAAAGTCCCCTTTGAAAAATTAATCCCAGAACCGAAACTTTGTTGTGAGGAGCTCTACGATTTCGTAGCTTCTGCATACCGTCTCAACGATGCAAACAACTTTCGACACTCCAAGGTAAAGTCACGACAAGATGACTTTATATTATTCTTATTGTCCCAATTAATATTTAACGATTTGATATTTTATATTATTTTAATAAAAAACTATCATTGTCTTAACATTACAATATATTCACGAGATTGACTCATAATAAAAAATACATAACTTAAAACTTTAAAAAGGATGTCGAAAAAGTACATTCAATCCTCCTGCGAATAAGAGTCTGGAATTTACATCAGCTTGTAGGTATCATTAAAAGTTACAAACGTTGCCACTATATTAAGACCGAGGAGTATCACAAAGGGGTACTACAGTAATTTTCGGTAACAACCCCAAAAAGTCCATATCTCCACACCTCCGCCGGCGACACACCACCTCACAACCTCCATTCACCGGACATCCGCCGCCGCCGACGACGACGACTGTGTCCGGCGATCTCAGGCTACTGAGAGGTAACTCTACCACCTCTCTTTTCCTCCTCTCTCTACTCGTTTTAATTTCAGTTTGTAATCATATTGTGTATATGAATGTTGTATCGTTGATTGATCGCATCTAGGGTTTTCCATAAATGAATCGAATCGGTGACGAATGAATGACGTAGTTTCGATTCGTGCTTTGTCGATGCCAATGCGCCTACCTATGAGGCTGAGGTAGTGATTATATTGAAATCATGGTTCGGCGAATTAGAATCGGAATAGGATTTGGTAATTGTTGAGAATAACCAGCCACTGATGCGGCTGATTTGTTGAAGGATGATAATAAATGGTTCATTCTTGTTTCAGTATGTTTGAGTGATTGTTTAGGTTGTTTGGTATGACTTGCTCAAAAATGGTGGAATCCAGAATCAGAAAACTAGAATCCAAAACCGAAATCATCACGACAAATAACATGCTTGTTATAAAAGAAAGTATGAAACATTCTGCCCAAAGAAGTCATGAATCACAAACTGAAATCCACTTTTTCTAGATTTTACTTTTCTGCTTCTATACTTCATTTTGAAAAACAGAAGACCATATCAAATAGTTTGGATACATTAGCCAGAGAACCCAAACAAAAATCCAGAATCGGAAGCCATACTAAACAAGGCCTTATTGTTTGCATTGCCCTAGGTTTAAATGATTGTGTCTGGTCCGAATGATCTCTAGGGCTCTTATTCTTCTTATTGAGTCTTAAGAGATGGCAATGCTGATATAGGATGGTCTATATATTAAGATAAAGGAAGAGTCTTTGTTTTTGTTATATAGTAGGTTAGGTTTTATGTATTGTATTGTGATGATTGTACACAATAATATGCTCTTGGTATGTGGTGCCAAACTTATGAATTACTGTACACGGTTATCAAATTTCAGTTCCAAAAGAATAATTTAATGTACACCAAATACAAGTTACAATACACTAATTGGCAGCAGTCGCTGCAGCTACTCCAAACCCTTGTACAATTATCATTAGCATTGACAGTGCCTAGTTGTCCTTGTCTAATTCAATTAATGGTGGGTTTTAAACTGCCCCTTCTCGTGTCAACTTTTTATACACTCGTGTTCTAGATACTATGGAGTCATATTCATAGCTGCCTCGAAGATTGTTGTCTTACACTTGACTGATCTTGTACAAATCATTTGATACTCTTTTCTCAGTTACTCGCTCATGTGCCAGCTTGCGGTGCCTTTAAGAGTTATCTTGGGAACATGGTTGTAATGCTATCCCACCGTATTTCTTCCATGAATTCTGCATTTTGATCTTGATTATCACCTTTCATCGCCCGTAAATTACCTTCAATTGGAGATGCCTCTATACTGCTGCTAGATAAATAATATGGTGCCGTAGGTGAAGGGATATCGACAGCCTCTCCATTAAGCAAGGCGATGATGAACCCAATCTTTGGTCTTCTTGCTGGAACTTCTTGGATACACAATAGGCCAATATGGATGCACTTTATCACTTCTTCACACGGAAAGTTCTCGCACATTTCTTTGTCTACGAATTCTAGCACTGCCCCCTCGTTCCAAAGCCTCCACGCCTATAACGGTTCCATTTAGGACTTACCATTAGGAGACGTCAACAAATAATGATGAAGGATGGCAAATTGGCCAAAACTTACTTGGTGTAGCAGCGCTTCTTCTGTTTGTTTCCAAGTGAAATACTTTCTCCTTTGGCCACTCACAATCTCTAGAATTATTACTCCAAAGCTGAAAATGTCGGACTTATCTGAGAAGTGCCCTGTCATTGCATATTCTGGAGCCATGTATCCACTGCATGACAATAGCATTTGCTGGTTTAGTTAAATCTATGGCATGTTCTAAATGTAGTGCATGAGCTAATTGTACTTGCACAAAATTTTGAAAACCTGCATAGATATTCAAGTATGAAATAAAGATACTTAATTTCAAAGGAAAGAAGAAGAAGATACGTATTAAAGCAATGAAGTAAAGTCATTCTCTTGTGGAACGGTAAGTATGAAAGATGAGAAGTGAATCTTGAAGATTTTGAGGGTTGGTCTTCAGTCTTCTTAGTGTGAGACCTGGAGTATAGTCGAATATAGTCCAGAGCTTTGAGCTGAACAGTTTTTATTTGTTTGGGAATCAAATCTTTGAAGGGTTTATAAACGCTTTAGCCGGCTTGAATTTAGAACTAATAAGAAGATTTTATTTATGCATGGAGTTAGTTCTTAAACTTGTTAGAAAACCTTGATAAGTGTTCATGTCATGGAGTTATTTTATTTATGCATGGAGTTAGTACCCCAATAAATGCATGAGAGGCGAAGCAATGATCTCAAGGGAATGAAGTTGTGCCTTTGTGCAATTAGATGTTCATGTCATGGAGATACTTACTATGTACCCATGATTCTCCGCGTGTCACCTTGAGTTTGATCTACTCCAACTAGCTTCGCCAGACCGAAGTCTGATATCTTTGGGTTCATAGTCTCATCTAGTAATATATTGCTTGATTTAAGATCTCTGTGGATTATCTTGATTCGGGAATCTTCATGTAGGTATAGAAGTCCCCTTGCAACACCAGAAATGACCTTAAATCTTGTTTCCCACTGGAAAGATGCGCGCTTTACAGGATCTGCACCAATCGATATGTTCAGTATCATGCGGTCATAAAATATATCTTTTCATTGTCAAGCGAAACAGTTCTGCCTAGTGGAAATACCTGCAAGAACTTTATCGAGGCTAGAATTCAGCATAAACTCGTAAACTAGTATCTTTTCCTCTGCTTTGATACAGAACCCCAAGAGCTTAACTAAATTTTTATGCTGAAGCTTCGTGATCAAAAGAGCCTCTGTCTTGAACTCTTTAGTTCCTTGCCCCGAGTCTCCGGAAAGCCTTTTAACTGCTATTTTCTGTCCACCTTGAAGTGTTCCCTGAGAAAGTTCCATTGCAACAATTGTCGATCAATTCATGCCTCTTGTAGTATGTGTTTATCCCCCAATTGACTCCTTGGAGCATCTCCAAGGATGCATGTAAAATTGACAATTGTTATAACAAAATATAACTATGATGAAGCCACATAGTTCGATTAAGGTTGTTTCTTCCTTGATCTAGGTTTTCCATAAAAATTTGTGTAATGTCAAAAAATGGCATTGCCATTTTTGTTGCCGAATTTGGCACACAATTTGGCTAAAGTCAAATTTTGCCATGAAATCTATTGTGCATTGGAGTGGAACATTTTTTTATCCATTGCTATATTTTAACTTTAGCAACCGTTTTACCTAGTGCATTGTGGATGCTCTTAGATTTTGGTTTCTATCCCTCTCTTCTGCCACACTATATATCCCGCACTCTGTTGCTAGGCATCAAAAATCATATTGTTGCTTTCAATTGTATTTCTTCATACGTTTACCTTCTCCCATGTATATAAAGGCTTATCTTGATGTTGCTGTTTTTACAAGTTTACTATTTTGTGTCTGATATGGTTGTCCTAGTTTTAGTTTTAAAGATTTGAAGAAATTCTTACCTTGTAAACCTTGCCAAATCCACCTTCTCCGAGTTTGTTAGGGGCTGAAAAATTGCTTGTTGCAATCTTTATTGTGTTGAAATCGAATTGCAGATGTTCAGCACATCTAATCTCGTCTATATTCACTGCATTGGTTTATGAAAAGGGACATATCATTTTGTATCTTTACCTAACTGAGTGGTTTGATAACAGAACTTCACCTCTATAAGTTGCTGAGAGCTGATATTTTTCACTTACATTTTTCTGCATTTGAACCGTTTTTACAAAAATAAATCCAAATGCCACAAATAAGCAATGTTGCTGAAGCTGCTGGAATGCAGATCCCTTTAAGCATAAATGACGATGACTTCTTGACTAGCTTTGAGATACCTGTTTTCCATTTAATATATAAAAAGTCAATATCGGTCGAAAGTCTGTATTCATGTACCGATGTACTAGATATAGTTTGCAAAATCTTAGAAGCACACCTAAAATTCAGCTAAAATCCCCAGTGTAGGAATTAAGCTGTGATCATCATACCTTGATAGAAAGGTTGCATCGCATATCTAACATAACAGCCTGGACAAAGCACGATTCCGGATTCATTGCATGGAAGCCCCCCAATAATATCTCTGAGGCATGTATAGCAGTCAACCATGGATAAATCTGGTGTGCACTGTGTTAATGCGTATAGAGTTTGGTTTGTATACTTGGCCTCTCCAGTTGCAAACCTTTTCCCTGATGTATGTGCTGCTAATGCGACATCATTTATGGTGGTGACCAATACTTTCATGAATGCTGAATCATCGTCGTTTGTGTTGACCGTAGTATTGAGCAAAGAGAACATAGGTGCCGTATCCAGGACCCCGTAGAATGATTCATCAGAGTACCGAATCATGCATTCCTCGTACCAAACTATGGCCCTCGTGCTTCTTGGACATTTAGAAGGTAAATCTGTGGTTGCTGTCGCCACACAATCTTGACAGATGCTGCTGCTATCATCTCCTCGGCAGAGAAAGAGGCCATGTAGGGTGTTTGATTGGTTGCTGCCAATACTCGTATAATAGAATCCATTTCCGTTAGTCGCATTTGAAGAGAGGGAGGACAATAGGAGGTCAAGAGTGGTTTGGTATGAACTGTTTGATGCAAAAGTGAAACATAAGCTATACACAAAAGTTGGGGCAGCAACAGTTTCCTGAATTGAGAGAGTACATAAGAAAACTGGGAGACAGCACAGGATTCTCCAGAAGCGCATATCTGATATTTGGTTTATCGGTGGTTTAGTATATCGAGGAAAAGCTTTTGGGTGAAAAAATGGCAAAGTGCTTAGTTTCTTAGGTTCGATCGTCTTTCTTTGTGATGTCTATACGTCTCGACTGAGAGTTTGTGATTGTGGAAACGAAAGGTTAGGTTTATGTGGATGGTTTTGTGGAAACAGTACCTTTGGACCACTTCTTTAGCTTTTATTAAACCAGGACTTTTGAAGAGTCAAATGTGAATTTTATTTTTATGTTTTTAAAGAAAATCCCGAACGATTTCTCTTTGATCAACCGAATAGCCCGCAAACCCGAAGGATCTTTTAAACCAGTTTTCACTGACGGATTCACCACCACAAAGTAGTTCCGCACTCAACAGGTTTTGATCCCTTGATCTCTACTCTTCAGCGGTTTACTATGTGGGGTGGGGATGATCTCTTAAAAATTTATTTTTTTTGGATTTGAAAGCTAATGTATTGAATCTTTTATGAAATAAAGCTTCTAATCATATGTATTGAATCAACTAATGTCTGAAGCTACCTCCCCAAAATTATGGGGAAAAACCATTTAGATTGTTTGATGAATACGTATTCTTGACGGAGACTTCTTACCTTCATGAGAAGTACTTTATGGAGTTATTTTTTTTCCAACCAATTGTAGATATTCATGTCCTCATCTTATGTTACAACAAGGACAACAAGGCCAGAAAGGTCTTCGTTTTTTTTGTTTTTTTGTTTGGTTTTCCCTTATATTGTGGATGCGATTTGATTCTGATAAATCTTTTTTCCCAGTTGACTTATGCCTATGCTAAGAGTTGAAGAAATGGTATAAACTATAAACTTATGAATTATGGGGGAAAATTTATATAGGTAGTCTTAATCTTAGATTACTTCTTCCTCTCAAATTTCATCTAGGAACTTAGAGGATTTGACTTATAAGGATTTGACTTATAAATGAGAATTAGTTAATATCAACAACAAAGGTGTCTTTTTGTGGTCCTATAAAGAATATAAAGAAGCTGTTGAAACTAATTGCCAAATATTCAATCCAACTAATGGTTTCATATAAAGTTGGGAGTAAGTACTTTATCTTTACTGGACCTTAATGGCGTTATAGCGCCTAATCCGGTGCTTGAGTGGAGACTTGAGTGTTCAGCACCTCGCCGCTTTGGAAAACATTGCTTCACCTTTCTCTTATGTTTCCCTTCCCTTAGTTTAGAAATTGGGGGTGTATATATCTTAGCTAAGTTAGTGGAAAATAGGGTTTAGGGTTTATAGTTACTGAGTGAAAGCCACTTGGTATGTTGCCATTAACACTTCAGTTTTGAGCTGTCTTGAGATTATGGAAAATTGATATACTTATGTTTCTGTGAGAACTTATAAGATAAATCTGTATTATTTATTTATTTATTTATTTTATTTTGGGATTGTTTCTGGTCTGGTTTAATTTTCATTTTTTGCATATCGAGAATGTGAAGTTTGTGTGAGACTTCTACCACTGAAGTACTTGCGTCCAAGCATCTTGCTTGAGTTCGATGCTATCTGATAGAGTAATCTAAATTCCAAGTCAATAATAGATCGAACTTTCATTCAAGTACCAAATGCTATGAATCCACAAAATGTTGACGAATAATGAGATCCTATGTGGACTAATATCACATCTGAATCTACAAAGGCTCTTCTGTTTAACAATCACAATCTTGGTCCAAATAAAATCTCTGAAGATGATTAACTTACAGGGCACTAGATTGCAAATGCTTAGCATCTTTCAAAAGTAAACATAATTAAATAACATCTCTAAACATTTTAGCGCACGATAAAGCCAATAAGCCACACTGAATTGCATTCCAACATGCACTTTCATTATCCTCGCGAATGGCTCTGATGTCTTCTAATTGCTTCTTCTATCAGGGATCTGTAATGGTTGCTCTAGTCACGGATGATGAGGAACTAGTGGACTTGCCGTTCCATGAATAAGCTTTAAGCATCTTTCTGGCCGAGGATGAACTAGATTCTGCCGGTGCAGCATACGGGTTGAAAAATACAGGCTGCTGAGGCACTCAGATTGCTAACAGATAAGTTGTTGAGCGTGTTCACCACTGTTACCGTAGTAGGCCTTCTATCTACTAAGTCTGGTTGGACACATAACGGTCCAAGTTGAATCCATCTCTCTATTCCTTCACCCGAATCATACGAACTCACCATATTTTGGTCCATGAACCTCCACGCCTCGCCATCGCTCCAATGCTTCCAAGCCTTTAAATTAATACAATACACGATTAGCTGACTGTAAACTTCCCCCGAGCTGATTGTTGTAAATGATAAGCTCTTCATACTTGCAACATTCAGAAGGTCCTGAGCTACACTCAATTGATGGTAACTTCGGACCCTCTTGCCACTTATAATTTCCAGCAATAGGACTCCAAAGCTGTATACATCCGACTTCACGGAATATTGTGCATATAACAGATATTCTGGGGCCATATATCCTCCGGAAAATGACAGAATATAGAGAAAACATTGTCAGGTGAAAATAATGAAAGAAACTTTTGAATGTTTTCGTGGTATCTTTAACTCTTTCCCTTGTCGGTCACTTTGTCCTGTTGAGTTGATACTTACAGAGTTCCAGTGGCTCGGTCTGCCTCATTCAAGGATTGATCCGTCCCAACCAGCTTTGCAGTGCCAAAATCCGAAATTTTTGGATTCATAGATGCATCCAACAAGACATTTGCTGCTTTAAGATCACGGCGTATGATTCTATCCCGAGAATCTTCATGTAGATAGAGCAAGCCTCTTGCGGTGCCCTGAATAATTTTACAGCGTGTTCTCCAGTCCAGTAGTGCTATAGCTTGTCTGGGTCTATTTGTCCGATATCAGCGTCCAAGTAAAACAGATTAGAAGAGAAAATTGGATATTACCATGGAAATGACGAAATCCAGGAAAAAAAAGAGACTAATTCCAGAACATTTATGTTTTAGAATGAAAATTAAATTTACCAAAAATAGA
The DNA here is from genome assembly GCA_001925005.1 of Drosera capensis. Classification (NCBI taxonomy): domain Eukaryota; kingdom Viridiplantae; phylum Streptophyta; class Magnoliopsida; order Caryophyllales; family Droseraceae; genus Drosera; species Drosera capensis. The sequence goes on from LIEC01011172.1 coordinate 95,538, forward strand.
ATGTTGCTTTGGAATTAACCATTCTTTATTTTGGATTTAATCCTATCCATAATAATTAACGTCATTAGAATGTAAAACTTCGGCTTTTTAAGAAATCATTTTTAGTGTGTGATGCTAACTGCTATTGTCCAAACCGAATAGGAAAAAGTCGAGGCTTTTGTTGGGTACAAACTCGAACACAAGTAGCCTTTTCCTCTCCATCTAATAAGCAGAATCCCATTAGCCTCATTAGATTCTTGTGTTGAAGCTTGGCTACCAAAAGTACCTCATTCTGGAATTCTTCTGTTCCGCGTTCTGAACTTCTTGTCATCCATGCGAATATTAGGTTGCTTATCGCGATGAAAGAACGAACTGATTAGAACGAAACTATTCAATCTAGGGATTATTTTTTTCACAAAAAAGAATTTAGATTGATGGTCAAGAAGAATTGGGTAAGTGAAAACCATCTCTTCCATCAAGAGGGATTGACACTCCTTGAGGGAATCAAGGTACACTGTCCCAAAACATACAGTGTCGACGATGCTGAGTAGTTAACCTCTTTGGACCCCTCAAACTTCCTGCCCCAGCGATCCCCTATAGCCGCAACCTTCCTTCGCCACCTGATGGAGCGTATCGTTCACAAGCTGCATAAAGCTACCCTGATCGATACCGGATACATCTGCCTCATTGCACACTGTCACTTCCGTGGATTAGATAGGCTCGGTGACGAAGGCAATGGCACCATAACTATCTACAGGACAAGGCTATAGATGGAACGGCTCTATGATTCGGTTGTCTGGGTCGTCTTATGTTGTTGCCTAGGTGTTTTAGAGGTCTATCGACAGGTTTGTTGTTTTGGTTGGTTGTTCCGAGGATACGAGAACAATGATATAGGTATGTTTTGTATTCGGTAATACAGTTTCATATGCTCAATGTCATTTCCACATTTCACACTATCGATGAAGAGAGGCATGGACATGCTCGTCAGCATTGTGATTGATAACATTGTGTTTCAGCATCAGTATAGGAAAAATGTTGCTTCTTTGACTAAACCAATTGGAGATCATCAAAACGCTGATGTGACTAAATGTGTTGTTACGGAGCTGTAGCGTTGCTCATTTTGATAGGTGGTATACAAACCCTAGCCATGCGAATCGACAATCTGAATTTGGAATCTTAGTTTGAGTTCATCTGCGTCGTCTATGATCGGATTGCACGTGGGCGAGATCATGAAATCGACTTGGCCGTTACCGAGTTGAATGCTACATTACATTGAAACGCAATGCTTTAGGACATTCTTTTCTTTCCTGGATGAAACAAGGCCTTCTCATATTCCTTATGCAGTCTCTTCATATAGCACCTCAATGGCCTTCTTTGTTCATCTAAACTAACTCGATCTCCACCACCTTCCCAACCCGAGAAAAGAAAATGTACTACGAAAGTGAGCGACCAGCTGGGGTAACCAACAATGGCGAGTCCCTGGTTCGCCATCATACACGAGTCCGTTACTATGCTAGGAAAGTTCAAGAGAGCCTAGCAACCCGTGTATCCAAAATGATATGCTCTATATTCTTGTTCGTCCTCTTTGTGTTAGGCCTGATCGCGTTCATCCTATGGATCAGCCTGCGCCCACATCGACCAAGGTTCCACCTAGTGGACTTCTCGATGCCAGCTCTGTCACAGCCTGCTGGCTACACGAATGCTGTTATCAACTTCAACGTCACTGTCAGAAACTCGAACAGGAAGATAGTGGTTCATTACGACATCATACAAGTCGCGGTCTATTACCAGGATTTTAAACTAGGAGGCGAGGTGTTGGTGGCGCAGGCATTTGATCAAGAGCCTAAGAATACAACGGTTCTCTACGGGGTTCTGAGCGGAGCCACGCTGACTATTACAAGCCAGCGTTGGGCGGACCTCATAAGCAATGAGTCACTTGGGAGTGTCGCTTTTCGCCTAGAGATTGCATCCATGATCAAGTTCGACATTCATCCATGGGAATCACATCGCCATTGGATGTACGCGAATTGCGCCGTGGTGGTTGGGCAAGATGGTTTGCTCTTGGACACTGCAAGGAACAAGAGATGCCCAACCTATTTTACTTAATCTAGTGTCCAAAGAATAAATTAAAAGTTTCTTTGTTCTTTTGGGTTATTCAGGTTGTCTGCAAGATTCTGTACAATTTACCTCTGGATCCGGCTTTGGTTCGTGATCAGAGTTCAAATACTGATAAACCTATAACGAAAATTGTGTCGTGAATATTGGCTACATTTTGTAATTCACAAATCAATCATCGGCCATTCATAGTCCGACTATGACTTACAGAACTCAGGATCCATCAATGACCTGCCGCGTTTCTTTGGGCAAACATAACAAGAAACAACCATAACGAAACTCCTACGAGATCTACTCAATACAATGGAAAAAAAATGTAGATATGGCTCGCGTGTACCTTTGTACCTTTCAACTAAAGGATGGCATCAAATTGATACCCGATTTCACAATTGTCGCTTCTTCTCAAGGGAACTGAAAACCGGTTCCTCCTGTCGTAGCTGAAGCGGATGAACTAGGTGGATTTATCGCGACATAGAGCAAAGAAATCGTGATGGCAATCAGGCCTGACCAGACAAACACGATAGTCGGAGTCTTCCTTCTCCGTCCCATCAAGCCCTTGGCGAAAGGATACAGATGCAACAATACCCACAAGCTGAAAAAGGCGCCTCCTATAAACTTGCTCCATTGAGGGACGGAGCTGTAAATAGTCCTAGCAAATGCATAGCAAACTGCGATGATGTTCACCATCGCGATAACAATAGGAGGGATCATCAGCGACGTCCATTTCACCAGGTACAAGTCGGCAAAGATGTCGTCATCGTCATCTCCTGATGACTTGGATGTCAACGTAAAGGAGATCTCAATCCCGGCAATCACCTGCAGGAACGAAAACATAATTCGGATTACCAACATCATCATCTGTTTTCACCTAGGCAATCTCCAACATTCTAGCATTACCTTTAGAAGGCCTTGGATAACAGCGGCGAGGTGAGAACTGGTGCCAGAGATGAGCCAGAACTGCTCGTTCCGCCACCACTCCTCAAGCCCGATCCCAGACCACTTGACTTCAAGAATTGCAAGGGAAATGAGACATAGGGTCATGATGAGGAGGTAGACGAGGAAGAGTACGCTGACAGTCTGGACAATGAACTGGCCAGAGAAGAGGGAGAGCGCCGGGAGGAAGCAGTACATGATTAGGAACAAAGAAGTGAAGGGATAGATGCCGACATTGAGGTAGGCCAGGCGTTGGAGCGCCTTGAGTTTGCGGGAAGCAAGGAAGGCATTGTTACGTGAGAAAAATATCTCGACTGAGCCAGTTGCCCAACGAAGCACCTGGTGGAGACGGTCAGTCAGGTTAATGGGAGCTGAGCCACGGAAAGCATCTCGCTTGGTGACACAATAGACTGAACGCCAACCACGATTGTGCATCCGATAGCCAGTGACCACGTCTTCTGTCACTGACCCATAAATCCATCCAACGCGATCACCCCATTCTGTTTTATCTTCATACCTATAAAAACATTACATAAGCAAGTTTCCTTCCAATTTGATATAACAAGGGATGCGGGTCGCAGAATCTGCATGAAAACTAATCTGATATCTTACCAGCAAGAAATAACAGATACAGCTTCAGCCACGGTGGTCGAATCCAGAGGTGCACGAGGCTGTCGCAAAAGACCCGGCTGTCTACCATACTTAACAGCCGGATGATCAGCCAGGGGACGACCTTGTTCCTCGGCTATTGGAATAGATTCTGCAAGCATTGTAGAGTTCCCAAACCGCTTCGGCATGAGATGCACGTCGAGGTCTGGATTGAAATCTATAGGCTTCAAGGCCTCGACCTCGACTTCAGGTTGACTTTCAAGATCTTTGTTGTCGCTAGCCTTGATTTTTTCAAGATTTGGAGGTTCAAATCCATACAATGCAAACCTCCTAAACATACAGCCCGTACCGACATACACTGGGCCCTGCATTATATATATAGCTATTTCATATCTTCAATACATCAAAGTTCGTTTCAAGCTGCAAGAGAAATGCTTCGAGACAAATTCTCACCTGGATACCATCAAGCGCCCGCATGTTTCCATCGAAGAAGACAGTATTACGATTGGCATAACGATCTGACGGATCAATGCCTTCAAACCTTTGAGGGAACTGAATATAGCAAATATCTTCGCCACCTCTATCAAGCATAAAGCACATTCCCTCGCGGATAGCTTTACAGTTATAGAAGTAGTGATCACAGTCCAGATTAAGAATGAAAGGGCCATTAGACAAGATGGCCGAGGCACGAACCAAAGCGTTCATGGCTCCCGCTTTCTTGTTGTGATCGTAGCCCGGCCTCTTCTCTCGTGACACGTAAACGAACATGGGAAGCCGTATGTCCACATCCGAGAATTCCATGATCCTTTCATCAGCAGATCCCATCTCGGGGTCACTGCTTGCCGGCTTCAGCATCACCTGGAAATCTCACATCATCACAAACAAGTGACTCAGAAGTCTCAAGATTATATTGCACTATAGTACAATAAAACCCCTCAAAGCATAGTAGTCAAAATTATATCCGGCAACTAACTCTGCATAGACGTCGAACTTATGATACAATGTACAAGGCTCAAGCTCGTGAATTCTAGTCCCATCTGGAAATTGTTTCAAGCTTATATTTCGTAATGGTACGATTAAATACCAAGGCTTCTCTTTGGCGAGCAGATATTGACGTTATACCTGGAGAATGCCAGCATGGTCTCCCTTAGAATGCTCTCTAGCAGGAGTAGCCCAAGTACCAGGCCAATGAGTCCCATCAGCCATCCAAGTAGCCTTCTGCACCCTAACCACCTCCGTCGCCACCGCATCCCCTCCACTAGCGCCATCCCTCATCTGCTTGATCACCTTCATCTCCTCCCTAGCATTGAACGCATCGGAGCGCCTCCTAATCGAATCCCCCAACCCATTAATCCTCACCTTGAACTCATCATACTCCCTCTTCATCTTCCTCCTATCCTTCACAAAATCACCCCTCACTTTCCCCTTCGTCGGATCACCTTTCAACGTAAAATACGTCTCAGGATTCCTAGGCTCGATATCATGTTTCCTACAAAACGGCACCCACAGCTCCGCGAAACTTGCTGCCTCCGCCATTGCCTCGAATGTCAGCAACGCGCCACCATCATCAGACACGTAACATGAGACTTTTTCGACAGGATAGTCAACTGCTAGGATGGAGAGTATAGTGTTGGCAGTAACCAAGGGAGGTTCTTTTTCGGGGTCTGCGGTTGAGACGAAGAGGTCGACTCCTGGGAGGTCGGAGCGTGCTGTCGGGTTGGATGGTGAAGGGAGCTCAAACTTCTCGTGGAGGGCCTCGAGGTCGGTTGTTCTGTTGATGGGGCAGAGTTTTGGTATTTGGTCAAGGATCCAGGAGAACGCAAACCAGATTTCGCAGGTGACGGACATCAGCCATAGCCAAACTGCATCCTCGTTCGGGTGTTGGACTCTCCAAATAAGGAAGAGGACGAGGAAGACCAGCCTGATCACCACCAATAATCTGCAATGATAATTCATAATCACGACCGTGTTATTGGTGACTTTGTTGCAATCATTTGGAAACTCCATGTTACCAAATGACTATACGAAAGTGACTGTGATGCTATGATTAATCAAATGCTGTTAAATGAGATATTATAGGTCGTTGGTGCCGCAAAAGCAGCAAAATGGTTGCTGTAATAATATATGTTGAAAATTTTATATTATAATTTTAAAAAAAAATATTATAATTTATTAAATGTATATTATCATATTTAAGTTATAAAATACACTAAAAATTGATTGTATACATTCATCAATTTACAATATACATTTTTTAACTTATAATATAAAATTCTCAACCTGCAATGTTTACACCATCGATTATGCTGCTGCTGCAGCATAGATTGTGGCACAATTGTGAACTTGAGTTAGGAAAATTTGACGTACCTGTATGGACTAATGATCCCGCTTGGAATAGGCTGTATCCTGCTAAGAGGCTTCCAAGGTCTATCCATGATATCCAGCATCGGCCCTCCCATGCCGCCCTCCCCTTCGCCAGAGTACACATCCTCTGGTGGCCAATAAGCAGTCCCATGACCGTACGTTCCCTGCGTCTCAAACAACCACTTGTTGTGATCGAAATCTGCGTTCTGAGGTCGCTTCATGACTCGTCGATCCCCTGACTTGTCGGGAGCTGGCAAGGTCAATGCCCCGTTGGAGAAGTCGGGTATCTCGTCGTCGAACTCCGCATTTCTGTAGGGCTCTTTGCATCCTGGACACAGGCCATTTCCCTTTTGAGCGTCCATGTAACAGTCCCTGCATATCTTAAACCTGTCGTACGCATAAAAGAACGTAAAATCCTCATTATAGTCATATATACCAGTGTCGCATATATTACTTCCAACGTATCTAATCAGCCGTTAAATATTTTGTAATGGTTTGTCTATACCTGCATTCGCAAGGTATGACCTCATGTCCCCTCTCGTCCGTGATGACCTTCCCATCGCAAGCCGGCATAGAACATGACAAAGCTCCTTTCATCTGTGGATCACGACCATCCAAATCCGTCACCTTATCCATGAGATGAGCCCGCGTTACACTATTAAACCCACCGGTGAACAATGAATTCGAAACATATTGCTCCTCCGCCTTGGCCGCCACAGACGTGTCCATCGGCTGGTTATCAGGAGTCGGAGGTATATGAACCGTATAATTCAAGTAATCCCCCGAGAAGTCCCCTGACACATCCAGATCCTCCCTTGAAAGGCTCACATATCTCCCGCTAGAAGTTCTCCTTGCAAACTTAACCGTTTGCCCGCTCGAGTTCCTAAGATTCTGAGATCCGTTGCTGCCCGAGCTCCCTTGGTTGCGCATTGCTTTCTTCGGTGGTTGATCCGAGGAAGACATCATCTTGGCCTCAAGTACACCTCAAACCAGGCCTTGTCTCATCGTCCTAACAAAGAAACCAACGCACTGCTTCATGCTGCATGTATCATGGAGTCGAACCTAGCATGAAGAGATGCCGACGTGATTTGTTTACAAGATTAGACGCTCAACGAGATGAATTCAACGTAAGAGAATTGTATGGATTCAAAGAGAGACCAAGTCAATGAGTTTATGAGATTTGTTACATGTGTAAGCTTCTATGCTCATCATTTTTGGTTAGTTAATTACCAATCATCTTATAACTCTGCCTACATTTCTGGGTTTGGTGTTTTATTCCTAGCCAAGAAAATTTTTTCTGACTTGGAGAAATTAAAAACTTAGGTTAAAAATAGTAAACCAATGTCTTGTTTTCCTTACATCTCGGATTTTTCCAAAAACCACATTTTTAAGACACATTTTAAGTTTCAGACATTTGTGTCATGAGTTCCTAAACAACAGATTATGCTATGTGATCTCAAACAACAGACTATGCATCATATATAATGCAGTTTAGGGTATGCAAGAAATTTAGTAAATAAAAACTCAGTAGTATCCCTAGGCGAAGCAATGGGACGGGCCTATCCTTCACCCTTCGGGCACATTGGATAGTATAGGCATTCTGACAGTGTATATGCCTAAAACTCTAGTTTAGTACTATTTAACACTTCATGATGAGACTGTATTTCCAAGACCCTATCCGCACTTGGGTCGGGTTGTTGCTGTCGTAGGGCGCACCAAGACTCAATCAATATAAGAAGAGTCTTCTCAAGTGAACCACAGGGAATTTGTCCTTCAGATTAGAGAATCTTCCACTTTTTGATAACATAGTGGCTTCGATTCCACCAAAAATGTCACTTACTAAATGGTCCAAGAACCACAGCCGCAGAGTCATCCCGGAAAGACCAGTCAGATCAGGCAACAGATGGCTATGGTTCATCGTTATCATAGCTCCGGTATCAACTTGCTAGTCATCACGCTCCGATTCTTATTCGTCTCTGCTGCGTCTCAAGATCCAGCAGATGCCTACAACATTATTTGCCCCGAGACTTCTCAGCTCCCCAAAAGTTTACGCTTATCCCGTTTTTACGGCTTCGTCTCCCTCAGGATTAAAGCCAATCAGACAGTGTCTGATACTGTCATCATAGGGGAAGAGCCCAACAAGCTATACACTCGTTTCCTGTGCCGAGGTGATGATAGTCGTCAAGTCTGTGGGGACTGCGTCGAGACCGCAACAAATGTTATAGAGATGTGCAATGGAACTCATGCCTTGATTTGGTATGATAGATGTTTGGTTCGGTACTCTGTTACATCCTTTTTCACGGATACATTAGAGTCCAGTAACTTTACCGTCTGCGACCCAGTAAACATCTCGAACAGCATCGCAGCTGAATTCATGGGCATGGTCAACAAGACGATGTATAGCGTAGCAAATGGAACATCGAACAATGCCCCGTCAAAAAGTTCGAAACCAGTGTGGTCAAATTCTCAGCATCCACGACATTGTACGTACTGGAGCAATGCTGGCCGGACAAGTCGGACACTGAATGCTACCAGTGTCTTATAGACATTGTTGATGAGATAGTTACTAAATGTGATGGACGACCAGGTGGGAAGAGTTTGATAGGTAGTAGCTGTACCGCTTGGTATAAAACCGTCCTCTTCTTCGACGAACCTCAGCCTCAGGCCTCTATTTTAGCACCTGTTCGTCGTCCTCATACAAAAGCGACATATCCAGGAATAAGTGAGTGTCTCATTTTTCAAGTATCACAATAGCGTAGTAACCAAAGTGTAAGTAATATTGAAGTTTAACTAGTTCTTCTTCGATAATGCAGAAGAGGATCAGCCGCCATTTATTTCTAGTCCGACCACCCAATGCACCAAAATCACAGTAAATGTTTATAATCAGCAAGTTTGCGCAATGAACCAAAATCGTGAAGACATGCAATGTTTTCAGTCTCCATGGAAAATACTTAATGGCATCTAAGTGGCTTTTTTCTTCTTTTGGTATGACGAACTCAATTTTTCTTTATGCAGCAAAAAGTACAAAAATTGCCGGAACTATTACAGCTGTTGTCGCAGCGGTATCTCTGTTGGTAATAGCCATATTCATTTTAAGAAGAAAACGAAGACAAGACTATGAAAGGGGTAACCAGACACGCTACCTTCATTGTTCTTCCAAAGATATCAATGCGTGTTCTTATGCAACTCCTTTGATGTGTCGCAGAATCCATCGAATTGCTTACCGTTGAGTCTCTCCAGTACAATTTAGTAACTCTGCAAAATGCAACCAACTACTTCTCAGACAAGAATAAGATAGGCAGAGGAGGATTTGGCATAGTATATAAGGTAAATACTCGTATAGGGGTATGGCATTCAGAAAGTTTATAGAAGAAGCAACTAAAAGATACAACGACGAGATTACCTTTTTCTTTCAGGGTGTATTGGCAGATGGCCAAGAAATCGCAGTGAAGAGGCTGTCGACAAGCTCGGGACAAGGCGCAGAAGAGTTCAATAATGAAGTGATCTTGCTAGCAAAGCTCCAGCATAAGAATCTAGTGAAGCTGATTGGATTCTGCTTGGCTGGAGAAGAAAGACTACTCGTTTACGAGTTCGTAACAAACAAAAGCCTCGACTACTACTTATTTGGTATGCTAAAACTACTGATAACATCGACTTTTCAAGGCATCATTCTTCAATCGTCGTTTTCCAGATGCAACTTTTTTAGCTAGCCATGCGTGTATAACGTATTAACATGATTCATGATCATGAACCAACAGATCATGAAAAACAAGGTCTACTGGATTGGAAAAGGCGCTACAACATAATTCAGGGCATCGCACGAGGCTTGCTCTATCTCCATGAAGATTCTCGACTAAGAATCATTCACCGTGATCTCAAAGCAAGCAACATTTTATTGGATGCAGACATGAATCCAAAAGTTTCAGATTTCAGCACGGCTAGACTAGTTAGCATGGATCAATCCATGAATGAGACACGCAAAGTTGCTGGAACCTTGTAAGTCTTGTCAATAGTTATTCTTAACTGCTTGAGCCTACATCAAACTTATATGGGCATTATTATCTCACAGGGGATACATGGCTCCCGAATATCTCTCGCACGGACAATTCTCAGTAAAATCAGATGTATACAGCTTCGGAGTTCTAGTTTTGGAAATCATCAGTGGCAAGCAAGTTAGAAATTTTAGCCAATCGAGCGTGCATCGGGATCTTCTGAACTATGTAAGCATAAAAAAGTTTCCAATCCCTTATGCCTCTGTATCACTTAGAAAAGATTCGTACTTATATCATCATTCATTTGTTGCCACGATGAATCCTTTGAAGGCTTGGAAGCTTTGGTGAACAGGCAACGGATTAGAGTTTATGGATCCGACTCTGATGACTTCATATCATTCGGCCTATGAAGTAACAAGATGCATCCAGCTCGGACTACTATGCGTCCAACCAGACATGCATAAAAGGCTGAGTATGACAGTAGTAGTGAATATGCTCAATAACTTATCTTACGCAGTTCTACCAGACCCACAGGAACCGGCTCTTTTTAACATACAGAGTTCAGAGTCAAGTTCCAGCACAGTGAAAAGGGAGGTCGGAACCTACTCATCATCAAGCAAGTCCATGACTGAGCTCACTGTCATGGATCCCAGATAGAGCGGTAATTGATGAAAGAGGGGATCTCTATGTGGCCGGCTCTGCAGTAACTCACGAACATACCCACATAATCCCACCAAATACGGGATATGAGGAGAGTCGCACGCAATCTTACCCTTATTTTCACATAGAAAGGATGTTTCTTCATGCCATTAAGTATCGAAGTCCTACCTCACGGTTAGGAGAAGAGCGACCGAGAGGAGCATGACAAAAATGTGTATTTCAAACTTCTTAATTGTTATGCACGACATTCCAAAATTAAGAAATTGTGAGATAAAGAGAGATGTTATAGCGAACCACGAACACTTGCTCAACTGCTCTTTTCCATGTAAAGGAAATTTTAAATCTAGAATATGCATGTCAGATTATAATCTATCCTGATTAAAAACCAGCTGAAATTGACAAGCAAGGACTTCCTTGATAGAATAAAGCTAAGATAAACGCACGCAATACAGCAGCAAACCAACAAAGAGATGAATAATGCAATAAGAAACAATCCGTAATCAATCAGATAGAAGGCATAGCGAGCAAAGCTCATTCCGCAGAAACAACTTCTTGAACAGTGTCAAATTTGAATACGTTGATACAACAATTATACGGCTTTTTACAGGAGATGCTTTCCTTCAGCAACGCAGAACCAAACACTGATCAAGGTAACGTATCCATAGCCACCAGATGGAACTTCACTATATGATACAGTTCTGTAGTGTTCATAAACGGAGTGCCAATTCTGGCCCTTAATTCCTCAGCTTGGACTTTTGGCTCCTAAACTCTCCATGAAAAGATCCCAAGTCCGATCATTCCGGTCGTTGTACTGCAAGACCGTGGACATTGGAGGAATGCTTTGTTCATGGCGAAAAACATTGTACGGATCGATCAGAGTCTTGGCCCTGACAAGTCTGTCATAGTTTCCCAAGAAATACTTCTCGCCCCATACCCGTGCCTCTTCCACGGCATTGTCAAAGTCTGTGATATTACTCCAGTCCATAACTCCGAGGTCAAGATCTATGTAGTTGACATGTGCAGTCCTCGGGCTAGAAGAAACATAGGGTGCCATAATATCATAGAAAGCCCTGATCCACCGCAAGTAATCATCGCGGTTAGCATTGCTTTCATGGTTCCATGTCACCATATAGTGAATGTTGAACAAGTTCCCTTCCCTATGAGGAAAAGCAATGGAGTCGCTGCTGAATCGATGCATAGCTCCGCCATTAGGATCTAATATCACAAACCCCTTAGGCTCCTTCTCCAGCTCATCAAACATCAACCTCAAACCCTCATCCGAAATGGGTTCCCTCACGTAGTCTGATTTCACCTTGAAATTAGACTTATCTTGCAAGTATCTGTCCTTGAGATCAGAAATATTGCTACCACTTCCAAGCCCAGAGAAAAACAGAACCGACTCGATCCAGCTCGACTCAATGCACTCTTCTTCAGCTAACTCCAACTCTGGAAATGAACGGCTAAGCAACGACAGGGATTCCTTCCTAGGACCAAGGTAGAACCCTTTGAACACGGCCGATGCCTCATTTCTCTCACTCTCTGCTTTACCAAACCCTGCACCTATCAATACTGATAGATGCATATCATCCAACAAATAAGGAGCAACAACCTGCCATTTCCTCACTAAATCATCAACCACACGATCCCTTCCACCCCCTCTCGACACAATGAAGCTAGTCACCACCTTCGGCACTCTGACCAGCTTAATCCTCCAACCAATTACCACCCCCCAAACACCACCACCGCCTCCACGGATAGCCCAAAACACATCTTCCCCCATCCCTTCGCAATCCAAAACCCTTCCCTCAGCATCGACTATCAGCGCATCGACTACATTATCCGCTGCCAACCCATACTTCCTCGACAACAACCCAATCCCGCCACCCAAAATCTGACCACTGCACCCAACGGTAGGACTTATCCCAGCAGGGAAACCATGAACATCAGTCACCTTCCCTATCTCATAATACAATTCGCCTAGTGTGGCTCCCCCTTCAACCCACGCAGTCTCCGACTCCAAATCGACCACAACCCGATTCAACCCCATCATATCCACAATCACAAACTCCCCTTTCTCCCCAATACCTGTCAACATAATTACCCACACTGAAATTCGAGAGCTCAAAACAATCACAGATACAAACAACAACAATAACCAAGGTGTTCCCATCAACGATATGCATACAGTCTGTCCTACACTTGTTGCTCAAAGCAATCACACATAAAAACCTAAATCCTGGATCACGGTCACACACATGATTTGGGACGAGATCCTGAATTACTTCACTCACTTTCACTCACTGCCAACTGGTTTTTCAGTCAGAATCCCAGAGGTCTAACACTCCTCCGTCCCATGTTTAACATTTTTCTTCTGTGCTCACTAGAGGATGCAAAGTTTGACTAGCGTTGTCGGACGATCAAACACAGTGCTTGTACCTGTGGTGAACGAAAGCCCTTCGTAGCTGTGTCCGCCGCTCCGGACCCTAACCCCAACCTCAGCAGCTCTACAACACCCAACAGCACCCGCCACCTCGTCGCCCCTCCTCGGAACGATAATCGCGGCGGGTTTGGGGTATCCGGGTGAGGAAAGACGGAGGTTCTGGAGGGAGAAGTGGAGGAGAGCGTGGTGGTTAGGATCTGTGTGGAATGTGATGTTGGTGATGTTGTGGTGGGTTAGGCATGATTTGAGAAGGGTAAGGGTCAGTGAGGATTGGGATCGGAAGATGAGGTTTAAGAGGAGGAAGAGGAGGAGGAGAGATGGGGTGGCTGCCATGGCCATGGGAGAGTGGTAAGGGTTGGGTTGTCTCAGAGGTGATGTGCAGGTGGGAACTTGTCAAAATGGTCACTAAGCATTGATTTGGGCAAAAACATGAAGAAAAGGGTACCACCTGATGCTACGATTGACGGATCCCAAACCCTGATGAAAATAGAATATATATATATATATATTAGTTTTTTTGTTTTATTTAAACTATGATCTCAAATGATATGGGTTGTATTAATAAAAAAAGATAATTTTATTTTTATGACCATTCATTCCCGCAATGGTACTATACCTTTAGCTCCTTGACTAGCTAGAGTTCATCGCAATTTCATCCCAAGAACACGATCGCTATAATTTCATTTCTGTGGTTGAATAGCAAACTTGTTGGTACACCAGCAGGTAAGAATAACATGTCCGAGAAGCCAGCCTCTCCTCCTAGAATGGCCGCGGTCGACGCTGCTGTTGAACAACAGACTAACTAATTACCACAACATCAGATCACCATTAGAGCAGGAAACATTAGTGCCATGGCCGATGGGAAACTGACAAAGAGGCACAGCTTGAGGAGGCCGACTCGTTCTTGGTTTTCCGATCCTAGGAGAATCCTCCTCCTCTTCTTCCCCACCTTGTAAGCGCACTATTCCTTGCAATAAATGTATTTGCTTTAATGCTAGAACATAAAGTGTCATCCTACATATGTGGATATCAAAACATTGAGGATTTTTACCGTGCTCACTGACATAATCATTGATTAAGAGTTCAAATCCTGATACTATGAAAAATGAGTTTATATATTGTCGAAACACGATTCGGATGTGGATTCAGAAGTTCGAACTTCAAGAAAGGACGACAAGTTCATTTTGACATTGCCATTCGACATTTACTTTGACAATATGTATCTAATGATATCGAAAATTCTCCTGCTTTGCTGACAGGTCCAGCATAGGATCTATCATGCTCATAGTCTTCTTGCTTAACATAAGCAAACCAACCGACAACGACGTCTTTCTCGACTAAGATACGGCAACGACCAACTATCCCGACGCCTCATACAATCATAACTACAAAAGCCAACACATACCCCTAACAGAATCCGAGTTGCCTATGGTTCTCTCCTGTACATCAATGCTTCCCTTTATCAAAGCATTTGGCTGCTGCAAGTTCACAATGCAAAGCAAACGAAGGCATGAAAGCCGACTTCATGACCCACGCATGCTTGAGTTTTGAACAGATCACGAGACAGAGCGCCTGAAGCAGAACAACAACTACATGGAATCTACAAAGCGACTAGAATATTCGGACTAAAAGAAGGGATGGTCGACCATAATCGGCTGCTTCGTCCTGGTTTTTTTTTTTTTTTTTTTTATTGTTTGTATAGTTTTGTCTTGTGTTTGCTTGTTTGAGTGCATAAACTTTTGGCAGATGATGCCCACTAAGAGGCTCTTTTTGAGTTTATGACAACTAACCACGCTTGGGGTGCTTGTTAGTTTGAGTTTATGACAACTAACCACCTAGCTATTCTCAGTATGGACGAGTCCTATTTCGCAGTTCCATATGATAAAATTGATTTTTTTTTTTGAAATATGATAAGTATATTCAGATCCAAAATGTGCTTAACAAAGCACTTTACAAGCTTCTTAAATAATTTTGTGCACCTGTATATACACTAAATCAAATTAAAAGCGGACATAGTATGGCAGAACAAACTGCCTAAATGAAAATCATTACATGCGTCCTATATTGAAAGTCATAAACAGTGACTAACATACGTCACATAAGAAACAAATTAAGGGACGGGATCTGTACACAGTGCAAAAGATCTTTGTCCCATTACAAATTACATCGAACATAATACATAAATGAGGGTGTGACCCATCATCAACAAGCTCCAGCAAAATTACAATGATCACAAATGAATATATAAGACACGTCATCAAAATAGTTTTCGGAATCCAGCAGTCTGTAACCCGCATAGTCCAGTCCTCGAAATAAGCCATAAAGCAAGGTGATGTTATGTTCATAATATCTAAAATAATAAATATCATGGGTTATACACTTCAGTGGGAGCATTAGAAAAAAGAGCATCAGAGATACTCCACGCTTGTTGAATTCTTCTATTTTTGGGGTTGTCCTTAAAACCTCTGAACAGACAAGATTCATCTTGAATAAGCTTTATGAACGTATTTCATCAACACATGAACTGATAGTCTTGAGTTTCTGAAGATCATGTAATTCCTCTCTTTCCAGATAGCATAGATCATGCCAACATAACTCAATCTCCCTATCACTTTGTAGATAGTTTTACCAGATAAAATTGATTTGTTTATTCGATTATTCGATAAAAGTGAGAGAATCAATTTGAAATCGATTTGCATAATTTATATTTGAGCATGTATATGATATTACGTTGAAAAACACTAAAATTTGTTTGAAAATAGATTTTATCTATCTTAAGATAAATTTTGATATGCTTTTAAGTCCGTTCATAATTTCTTTGAAAACAATATCTTATTAACCTCATAATTATATGTCCAGTTAATACTTCACAATCCATCGGGGACGGATTATTAATTCATGAGATTAGCATAGTTAATCAACCAAATTGGTAGCATCCAGTTATGAACCAACACATTCAAACGCCGCAGATCTACACACGCCCTTCCATCGCCGTCTCCAGCGGCGATTCCACCGCCGACACCACTCAACGCCGCCGCCGCTTTCACCTCCCTTCATTGCGGCACCTCCAGCGTCAATGGCTGATCCTCGACAGGTATCCCCGTCTCCCACTCTCCCCTCCGATCAGTTCTGACAATGTGTTTTTTTTGCGTCGAGTGATTCGTTTGACTCGATTCGTTGCATTTACGACTCCAAGGTCGGAGAATTGGTTCCGCTGAACGAGAGACTAGACGAGAACGATTCATTGTCGAAGAGAATCGCGGTCTTCGAAGGCGGAAATGTCGTCGGGCGAGGGGACTTTGATGTGGTGGATAAGCGGCTGAGTCGCAAGCACGTGACGGTTTCTGGTCGTGGCGATGGATCTGCGGATGTGATCGTTGTAAGTGTGATGGATTGTGTGGTGCTGAGTTTTGGACATGTTTTCGGCATCTATTTAGATGTTTATGGTGTGATTTTCGCTTCGTAAATTGAGAGAATGTGAGTTTCAATTAGGGTTTGGGATATGTGATGTAGGTGAGCTTCTTGAGGTTTGGAAATGTAATGAGATCAGAGAGGTTTAGGAGTTGCAATGTGAAAAGTTAAACATGGGGGCTGTGGTTTATTTTGCTTGCAATGGTGTCAATATTTGGGTTTCTTGATTTGGACGAGGATGTTTCTTCTGTTTGAGCGTGGAGGTAAACAAAATTATTCGTGTGATAGATTCAAACGAAGCATTTATCGAATCACATGAGATTGGCTGTCTACATGTGATAGATTTCATCACAGAAATCGAACTATGAAGAGGAAGATCTACATCTTTCTTCATCTTTCTTCATCTTTCATCGTCCATTGGCCATGATGGGAAGTGACATGTGGTAGTGTTTGCTTACAGGAAGGAATGAATCCGATAGTTGTGCATTCTGGCGAACAAAGGCGGAAGTTGGGTTTTGGAGAACGAGCAACTATACACAATGGTGGCATTGTAGAGCTGATTCCAGGAGAATACATTTTCAGATATGAAACTAACAACAAAAAGTCAATTCTGGCTCATAAAGACATTGAGAATATGAACCAAGGAACAAATCCTGGTGTCAATAAGAAGAGAACTAGTCCCGAATGTGACAAGAAAGCTGCCGTGGGAAGCTTACAGGTATCTTCTTTTCCGAGATCTTCTTTTTAGTTCCCTCTATTTCTTAATCTTGTTATATGAATTCTATCATACATTTCCATCCATGTCCCATTTAATCCAGTACTATATCAATTGATTTGAGCTGATAAAGGATTTACAATTTCTGTGTACAACCTATCTCAGCAATTGCTCTAGCTCATTTTTCGGTTTAGAATTTTAATTATTACCACAAAAAAAAAAAAACTGTTTCATATCATTATGATATCATTTTCCAGGAGTATTGTCATCTTCCAGAAATCGCAGTAAGTGTTCAAGAGTTGGCTCTCCTTGAAATTTATCTGTTCTCAGTTTGTTTGCTTCATTTATTTTGTGAGGGCTGACCGTATACATGGAGGCAAACAGCAAGCAGTTTCAACCATAGTTCAAGATTCTGATAGCTGTAACCCTAAGAGACGAAATGTTTGCAACAACCTCGAGGAGACCATTTCTCAATTTAATGTCACAAGAGATCAGTTGCCCCTGACTTTTCGGCTTATGAGAGTTCAGGGGCTGCCAGCATGGGCTAACACATCATCCGTGTCTATAAGCGATGTGATCAAGGTTGGGTTTCTGAATTCCTTCGTTATTATATGTTTATGAAAAGGTTTTCTTCCACGATCTAAAGACTTTTTCCAAGTACTTTCAGAGATTCCCCGGCATTGTGAGTTTCCACCAAGTCTTGTTCTGAAGGAAAACAGTGGCCATCACCTCATTGTCGCTGTTTTGTTAATGATTATATGGTAGTCATATTTGATCACCTTGTGGTATCGGTTTGGTGACTTTATTTGCATTCTCATATCGCTGTTTTTCCTTAGTAGATGGTGAAATTCAGTTAACCTAAAGTTCCACCTCTATGTTAGCTTGGAAACAAATTTAAATAATGAATTCCTTATGCACCATTATTCCCGGTTTTTCTGGTATATTTGTGTGTTTCTTTTACCTGGAGAATCTCTATGTGGGATTGATAGCGAGGATTGACCTCTATATGCTTCTTGTAGGGTGATGTGCTTTTTGCTGTTCTTTCCAATTACATGGTAGATTTGGACTGGTTATTACCGGGTAAAATCTTGTATGACTGCTAAATTGCGCTGCCCCTGTCAATTTGCCTTCTCTCTACCTGTTACGGGCACTTGCTTTGTTATCACTGCTCTCTCTTGGTTTGTTGTAGCATGCCCAGCACTCAAGAAAGTTCCTTATGTGTTGGTTGTTCATGGAGAAGGTGATGGTACGCTGGATTATATGAAGGTTTGCATCTCAAAAAAATTATTTTCTTTTATTCTTGAAATCAATTCGGTACCGAGAATTTTTTTCCCCTCATGTTAGCTTTTTTATTGATGGGTCTGTAATTATTTGTTGTAGAGGACCAAGCCTGCAAATTGGATCCTGCACAAACCACCGTTGCCCATTTCATATGGGACACATCATTCAAAAGCCATGCTTCTGGTCTATCCAAGAGGAGTGAGGGTTATTGTTCATACGGCTAATCTGATTTTTGTAGATTGGAACAACAAGAGTCAAGGTCTGTGGATGCAAGATTTCCCTTGGAAAGATGAAAACAATCCAAGCAAAGCTTGCAGTTTTGAAAGTGACCTTGTTGACTATCTAAATGCTTTGAAGGTAGCACGGAAAACTCCTCTTACATATCTATGCACTTTGAGAATGGTCTTTGCATATTTCATAACATGCCTGTGTTATGCTCTTTTTCTGTCTCACAAGTCATAAATACATTGGGAGTAGTTATTTCATATTCACAAGTCACATATGAAAGTGACCTCTCTTGTTTTCCTGCAGTTGCCTGAAGTTAGCACTCAGTTACCATCCCTTGGCAGCTTCAAGATCAATGCGTCTTTTTTCAAAAATTTTGATTATGGAAGTGCATCAGTACGTTTTTCATTCCTTTTTTTTTTTTTTTTGTCTATTTGGTATGTTCTCCTGAGATGTAGAGTTCCCTTTCTTGCTAAGATTCTTGTCCTACACATTTTTCCTTTGAACCTCCGTAACAGATTGTGGTGTTTTGTTGATGACTGTAGTAGTCGTTCCAATCATTAAATGCTTCCTTGACGTACCTTAGGGAGATCTTTGGTTGAGATAACTTATACAAGTTCTCATCGAGTGTCAAGTGATATGCCCCAAGAAGAAACTCAACCTGCATGCAGAGATGATGCCCATTGCATATTTGATCCCATCATGCTGGATTTGAGGAGCTGAAGTTGAGTTTTATTAAATATAGATAGTTATGAGCATTTGAAAATAGATAACAATGGGACTGTGAATGAAGAATGTAAAAAAAAATTTAAAAAATGAGCAGGCAGGGCTGTTTAACAGTGTGGTATTGGTCTTATTTTTCCTATTAGCAAGGTTACATTGAATACAAAGGTTCTGTCAAATTTAAGCAATACCTTCACGTAGTAGAAAAATCCATATACAAATGAATTTGCAGAAATGATGTTGCTTTCATCTTAACAAATTTTGCCAATGCATGCAAAAATATTTCTCTTCGCTATTAAAACATAAACGAGTTGGCTTTTGTATAAATTCTGAATGTTAATGTTTTAGGTCAGACTGATTGCCTCAGTGCCTGGATATCATTCAGGGGGGAACCTTAGGAAATGGGGACACATGAAGCTTCGTTCTGTTCTTGAACAGTGTACTTTCGATAAAAAATTTCACAAGTCCCCTCTAGTATATCAGGTACGCATGTGTTGTTTCCTCTAGTCCTCTGTGAGATCTGTGGCATCCTCTGCGGGATCATTTCTTGGGATTTGCTTCAGTTTTCCTCGCTGGGCTCCCTGGATGAGAAGTGGATGTCTGAGCTGAAATCTTCAATGTCTTCTGGTTCGTTAGAGGACAAAAGGCCTCTGGGCTTGGGAGAGCCGCTGATAATATGGCCTACTGTTGAAGATGTCCGATGCTCTTTGGAGGTAGTCGAAACAGACTGCCTCATCTTTTTCTTTAGCTATTTTATTTTTCTTTATAGTTCAAGTTTTCCGTTTTCATGTATACTCATGCACTGTCCATATTTATTTGATCCCTGAATTAGGGATTGATCATCGTAAACCATCTACTGACTTCTTCTCGGTTAGGTTCTTTTTCTTGTCGTATGTATCAACAGGTGGAACCTTATTTATTTATATGCTGCTTGCAGGGTTATGCAGCAGGAAATGCAATACCTAGCCCACTTAAGAATGTCGAGAAGGAGTTCTTGAAAAAGTACTGGGCAAAGTGGAAGGCTACTCATAGTGGTCGATGGTATATTGTCTCTTGGAATCGAACTTTGTTCACAGCTGAAATCATCTACTTACTGATTAAGATTATGCCATCCTCTAGTCTGTACTCTCATCATAACGTTGGTGGGAACACAAATCTCCTTGCTTTGAGAATTTGAGAATAATCATTTTCCATCTATCCCTGATTTGATTATCCTTGCTTTTCCCGTTTGTCGTCACCTTGAAATTCAACTGAACTCTTTGATTTGTCAAGCTTCACATATTTCTCAGGTTTATATGTATCTCCTTGTAACTCTTTGCTTTAATCCTCTATGTGTGACTGCAAACTGATTACTGCAATAATTCTTTATTTTACAGCCGAGCAATGCCTCATATAAAGACATTTGCTCGTTATAATGGGCAGAATCTTGCGTAAGATCTCCGTGCTGCTTCACCACTCCTACACTTGCGTTGTAACTTCAACTACTATATCACAATTGTATTCTGTTAGAAAAGAACAGGACTTTTTTTTCTTTGTTTTTTTTTTTTTTTTTTGGCGTGATGAAGTTGATGGATTGTTTCTTCCAAACAGTTGGTTCTTGCTAACATCAGCAAACTTGAGTAAAGCTGCTTGGGGTGCTCTTCAAAAGAACAATACTCAGCTGATGATTCGTTCTTATGAGGTACCGATAATGCACGTCCGTATAACTGTGATTTGATCATGTGCATATGATGCTTGGTGATCATGTACTAAGTTATATCACTCTTAGCTTGTGTATGAATGTACTGTCACTAACCTATTTGCTGAATTTGACTCTAAGGACACTTCTATCAGATAAAAATGCTGCCTTCTTTCTCCCATTCCAAGCTACCCATTTCATTCTTACCTTTTTCTTTACTCTTCCTCGTTTCTACATGAATCAGCTCGGAGTACTATTCTTACCCTCCATTCCGAAGAAGGGTCCCGGATTCTCTTGCACGGATGACGGGGCAAGTCTAAAGGTATTCTTCAAATCCTCTCAAAATCGCTTGCAGTCTGAATTTTGATGGCCAGTTGGCTGAATCTACACCCTGATCTGGAATCCAGGACGGCCAGCCATTGGATTCTGGGACACGGAAGACAAAGTTGGTGACCTTGAACTGGCAGGGTAATGTAGATTCTGACCATGAATTGGTCCGGTTGCCTCTTCCGTATGAACTTCCTCCAAAGTTATACTCCACCGAAGGTCCGATCCTTTCCTGTCAACTCGTTAATTGCCGTGTGCCTAGTGCCTCTTATTTTCATCACGTTAGATGATGTACTGTCCTGTTTGAGGAATGTGATGTGTAGCTTTATTTACTTCTGCAGACGTCCCTTGGTCGTGGGATCGGCAATATCATAAGAAAGATGTGTATGGTCAGGTTTGGCCTAGACCAGTGAAGCTCTATGCAAACCAAGATGCCTAAGAAAAGGCGTTTGGCCAGTCAGGCCATTAGATGTAGGCCTATATCGATATGTATATCGATGTGACTTAGCCGTGTAAAGAAAAATCGATTTTTTAGGTCTCAGCGAAAACAGGTACAGACCCCTTGTGGCTGAATCCATGTTGGTTTTTGATGATATCATTATAGGCCCTGAACAAATTTGGTTCGTTTAATGGAGTTGAATACAAAACTCAGAAGATGGTGATGCTCGTATGGGTATCTTATTTGCTTCAATCTCTTGTTACATGTAAAGATTTCGGATCAAAAAGTTTGTCTACTTAGAATCTCACAGCAGTAGAGAATTCATAGAGCATAACCATCTTCTGAGTTTTGTATTCATACACACCCATGAAATGGTGATAGCAAGGTTCCTATATATCTCGGTAGATGGTACACCAAACCTCCATCAGACGTAGAACTCAGCAAAAATAATCAACTATGAAGACTTGCATATAAGCGCCAATGGTCCAAATCCATTGCATAAATCGGCAACCCGGCCATAAGATATTCCTCAAAAATAAGATATGAATGTTTGAAACCCATAACAAGATGCTCAAGAATCAGGGAAGTAAAAATTTTGTCGTAGGAAAGGCTCACACAGATCATTCCACAACAAAGCATCAGGAATCACAGAAGTTACACTACACAGCAAACGATGATTTCCTATCAGTAGCTAAAATGAAAAATACAGATTAAGAATTCGCTGACGGTGCAGTGCAACAATCAGAAAGCACACATTTTTAGCAAAGTAGTCGTTCTACTACATATATGTATACGTTGTTAGACAAGTGAGAAGCAAGCCACAGCTCCACAAACGAGTACTCAGATCACATCATACGTTGCTTTGCTTATAAATCTTGGTGTCCAGTACTTGCTTACCACACATAGCGCATACACCTGCACAAAACCATATGTTAAGAATATTTGTAGGAGCAATCGTCTTGTTACCCAAAGGACTGAAACAGCTACTGGGAAAAAAATGCAGAGTATAAAGTGGGTGGTTAGTTATGGATACCTTTAGAGTAAGCACATGTATGACAGTATTTGGCATCTTGGTGCACTTGCTGCTTGCAGATGATGCACTTGGTATTCCCATACGGAGTCCATCTATAATAAAGCAAATTCCAAGTAAAAATAGTCACTAAAAACATGAACTATTTAACACGGTTAGCAAGAAACTCACATACGCGACATAAACATCAGCTAATGAATAAACCGAGATCTTTGCAGAGATGCATCTCAAAAAAACAAACTTTTGATAATGTTAAACAGCATCATAGGCTGTCCTAAGCACTGTTACTTGTTCTGCATTCAAGACATCTTAAGGTTCCTTTATGTGTTCTCCAGCCTAAAGGTATCGAACTTGCTATTGAGAACAGAAAGAGAACTTAAATCAACACACAGATGTCCCTGTAGTCGAGAAAAGATCCGGAGCTACATCATAAAGCGATAATACAACAGTCTACAGCTTAATCCCTCAATACGAGGATGAGTTTTCCTGAATTGACCACCTGGGTATAAAGCCAGTGTTTCCACCAATCCAGTTTTTTAGACTATCCATCTGATTTACTGATGTCTTCACTCTTGAAATACTTCTAACTTATTCTGATACATACTAAATCCCAGGGTCGAAAGTTTTTCAACTTCACCCCAATAAACCTCACTTTGTACAACAGTACAACTCCGATTTCAATCCTCGAACGTTTTCAAATAATTCAACTACATTAGCTCAAATCAACATTCGGAATCCCTTGTTTCCTGATCTAAAGCTAAAAGCAAGGATTAAAATTGTTCACAAAATCATCATCATCATGGTTGTAGAATTAGAAGACGAGATCGAACCTGTGCTTCTTGGAGAGGAGTTTGTTCTCATTGACCTTGCGTCCGCCGCTCTCAGTGGTGTTGCTGGCCCCTTCCTTCCACTTATCCGGCACTATCACCTTCCCCAACTTCTTCTCACCTGATTCCAAAACACAAATAACAAAACCACAACCAAAAAACCCCAAAATCACTTACCACAAATCACAATCCAAAAATTCACTACCCAATAACCCTACATTCAAAACCCCAAATCACAAACCACAAATCACGACCCAATAAAACACAATCATTAACCTAAAACCCGAAAATCACAACCCAAAGACCCCAAAATCATAACCCACAAATGGCAACCCAAAATCACAACCCCAAAACCCCAACTTTACTACCCAAATATCAAAACAACACACAATCCACAAATTCAATATCCAAAAAGAAAACACTGCATAATCCACACATCAAACCAAAGCGCAAAAAAAAAAAAAAAAAAAAAAAAAAAGTTAAAGAAACAGCATAATCCCATGATGATTATGAGGCGAATTGAACGAAATCGAAGCGAATTGGAGGCTTACATTTTTCGCACACCATCTTCTGCTAATTTGATCCTAGGGTTTTGCTTCGATCGCGTGAAGACAACCCTCGGCGGAGAGGAAAACGGAAAAGGAGACGAATAATTATCGACAGATGAAACTGTTTGTGATTTAGAAATGATGGCAAGATGTGACAAAGATTTAACGCGCCCTTGTGTAAGGGCTAATTGCATAACATGCTTTCTTGTGCTTTACCAATACTTTTTCTTCTTACTTTTTCCTTTTTTCTTGTTTTTTTCCAACAAATCATCAAAACCTATAAATCGTCGTCTTCGTCCATCATCATAATTGAACCAATCGTAATCATTAATCGAAGGTTGGGATTTTGGATCACACCCTCGAATTCTCCCTCAATTACCATGGACGGATCTCGAAAACACATGGTAAAAATCTCATCTCCGTCTCCGATCTCATTTGATTTCATGTGGAATTGGGGGTGTTGAGGGAACTGGTGGTTATGATTCGTGCTTGTGTGTGACTTTGATGGTTGTGGTGTGTTTATTTGTGGATCATTACTGCAATCTCTTCGATAATGGCCGACCATCTCTGTCTTCCCTGTATCATGAAGCCTCGATCCTCACCTTTGAGGGGCAGAGGAGATCTCGTCGAAGCTCAACGCTCTGCCATTTGATCAATGCAGGCATGTCGCCAGCACTGTCGACTCCCACCCTTCGCTCTTCAATGGAGGCATCATCGTGTTCGTTAGCGGTAGCTTGCAGTTGTCTGGAGAAGAGCATTACTTGAGATTCAGCCCCGATTGTACTTTTCATTGCTGGACGATGTGATAATTTCTTGAGACAGCTGATACCTCAGATTACGATAAAAGTGGATTTATGGCGTTAATTTGAATCCTCAGTGCTCAATATGGATCTCGTTTCTGCTTGTTTAACATTGTTGCAGATGTTTCATCTGGTTCCTACGCCGCAAGGAAGCTTCTGCGTGCAATTATGGTTGATCCATTGTTTGCAAGCTTCGACTCAGTGTCAGATTCGGGTGCCCATTATGCAGATACTGCTACTTTGTTATCATTTCTTGAACCCCTGCAACAGCAGAATAAGATGAGAGCATAATGTTTAAATGCATCCAACAATCGTCTACAATAATTACATGAACTTCCACTTTCAAATGCTTTACTTGCAGGAAATCTCCCTAGGGAAACTTTACAAGACCTTTTATAGTCGGCATGAACGTTAACTAGACAAAATCGATCTACTATGCTAATCGAACTGTACATGTTCTCCCCCGAAATCATTCTAAAAAGGAAGAACAGATATTCGCCTTTCAAGATACTTTGATCGAAACCCTACAGCAAATGAGGCAAGATTATGTTGATGATGGGAAGGGCCAAGATGACGATGAGAAGAAGACCGAGAAGCATAGCAATGCAAGTCCATTTCCTAGAGCTCTTTTGATACTCCCTGGCCACCTGAAGCTCGCCTGTGCCTCGCCTCACAAACGAGCTAGCGTGAGCAACGTGGCTCTCGATGTTGTTGAGCTGCTGACCCTGTGCCTCCACCAGGGCCGCCATGTCTAGGAACACCTGATGCAGCTCGATCAAGTTCTTCTCTATCTCCTTTACCGCGTCATGCCTTTCTTGGATCTCGGATATGGTGTCTAGGATCTGTCCTCGCCCTTGTTCCTGTATGGCTTTCTGAAGGAAATTCTCACTCTCCCCGCTTGCTATTAGATTCTCAATTGTCGCCTCGTCTGCCTTCTCTCCCGTTATTGTGAAATATCTGTGTTACACAACATTGCTTACAATCAATATAGCCAACGACAGAGAAAACATTCAAAATTCGGTTGAATGACCTTCGTTCTATGGTCTCCTTGTATTCAGATTGCATCTTTGCTCGTAGGCTCTGAAAATCATCCATCATGTCCTTGAGCTTCTTTCCCAGACCACTAACAACAGATGTCCTCGTGCGATCACATGAGGATCCGGGCCCACATCCTGGGACATTTCGGCTAGCTGCATTTGATTTCTCAAGAGCTTCGAGCTTCGCTTTGATTACCTTAACCTTCTTGAGGACCTGTACAACATCAGAGTCCATATGGGCACGGAGCTGCTTCATTGTCTTGGCATTGTGCACAATCTTGCTCTCCTCGTTCGACTCCTGGAGTTTCTTGTAGAGCTTCTCGACCTCTTTCATGTCTTCCTTCACGTTCTCAACGTCCTCGAAGAACTTGTCGAGGTCTACCCCTTCTTTTTCTGCGGCCCTTCCTGCCTCCATGTCGTCGAGATAGGCCTGTTGCTTCAGGTCTGTGTATTTCTTGAACGAACTCGAGAATAAATCGTTCATCCTCGTCAACTACGCACTACAACGCTAAAAGAGCTAAAGAAAAAGGGTTAAAAATAAGAAGAAGAAGCTCCTCGGATCAAACAATTCAAAACTATTGTCCTTGTCGATTTCTCGTTCTTTCTCGAATCAATCTAGATGGAGCAAGGAAGATCAAAAAATAGACATTCTGGTAAATATTGATTTTGATATTTGGGGTGCAATTGTGATTATCTCTTCATCATCTGAATCTACGTGATGAGAAGAGAGGTTAATGAAAGGTGGCCATTAGCAAATCTGAAAAGAACTTGTAACCTGCAAACGGATGCTTATTTTTCCTGGAATGAGAGAGAAACTCCAGATATTTTCTGAGGTTTAAAGTTGATGTGCAATTACAACCAAACAACACATAAACAAACTACTTTTGGTATCTTTATCACATAAATAAAACCACATACATCTCCGTCGACCTAATAGCGGATGAACTTCAAACTAACACAGGACAAATAGGACATAAAAGTCACAAGGGACTTTTCATGTTTGTGTATCTGAAAATCGACAGCAAAATAGATGATGGGAATCTAGCTCCATTTCCAGGGTTCTTCAGTATTCCAGCATAGACTTATGGCTACGCGTGCACCTCCTGCAGTTTCCTGCATTGGTCACTACAACCGCTTTCCCTGTGGAGAGACTCATTGGTTAGGAGTATACTAGTCGAAATGGAAGTAAAGGAGAGCAATTAATCCATAGCTGGGTGATCTTCATCAAATGAAGAAACATTCCAGATTTGGAACTTTTAACAAAGAAAGACATAACTACACAAGATAATGAAGGCTACAAGAAGCGAAATTGGCATACTTGATAGTATTTCTCACAAAGTGTGCGACATAAAGGATGAATTATGTTCGTATAGACTACCTTGGACACGATCACTCTGCGATAGAGATCCAGAAGACTTGTGATACTATCATGTATAAATAGCTAGAGAGTGTGATTCAGAATTCCAGCCTGATAAAACTTATTTAACAGAAGTTAATGGCATGAATTGTTATCGATTCGAGTTGACTGGTCCTTATTTGGCTACTGGCGACCAACTATGAACCTATTCTTCTCAAGATAAGGAGTTGTGCAACAAGAGCCAGGCAAATACGAAAGATAAACGCAACTATGAAGCATGAATTCCATGTGATAACTGCTAGAAAAGCAAATATGCACAAGAAAATGGAACTTCTGCTCTAATGTCTCACAGAAACTGTAAACCCCAATATCAAAAGAATAAAGTGCTAACGAGTAGAATACCTTCCGTGACGGAAACTGTCTTCTCCTCTTCTTGTCTTCTGGCTGTAGCATCGCCATCTCCTTTTCAATAACACAACTATCCTTTGGTTGAACTAGGCTTTCCATACAAAGGATTGCCTTGGTCCTTGTAGTTGTAGCGGTTGTTCCAAACTGTGGATTTCCTACTTGTTTGCATGAATTCTCCTTTATATCATATGAAAACAGCCCGCTGTCCTCTCCCCATAATAACAGTTCTCGTCCATTTCTTGAATAGGCGATCAGCGATACAAAATCAAGAGAATAAGCAAGTCCAGCAATTGTAATCCGACAGAACTTAATTCAAGAAGACTCCACCCCATCGCTTTTCATCAGCCATACATCAACAAGGTCATGATTAACCTGTAGTGATAACACCGATAAGCAGACGCCTAATGCCCTAACGGCTCGTTTGGTACAGAGATGGGATAAGAAGGGATAAATAGTAAAAAAAAAATTATATATATGGTGTGATGTTTGGTAGGAATAGGATTGTGACAATTATACGACGTGGTCGGTGGCGGCCGGTGGTGGGCGATGATGATGGTAAGCCGTGATGGCCGACGGTTGGTGGAGGTCGACCGCGGTTGGTGGTGGTGGTGGTTGGGGCCACGGTCGGCGGCGATCGACGACGGTCAATGGTTGTCGACGATGATTGGTAGTGGTGGTCGGCGACGGCCGACAGTCAGCGGTAGGCACTGGTGGTGGTCGGCAACAGGCAATGGGAAGCGGTCGGCGACGGGCGACGGACAACAGGGGCCGACGATGATCGATGACGGTTGGTGTTGGTGGTCAGCGGCGGCTGGGGGCGACGATCGGTGATGGTGATAGCGATGGCCGGGGGTGATGGTCAACAACGATGGGTTAGATAGTATTACTAAATTTTTATACGGATGGACGGAATTATTAAAATACATTATCATAAAATAAATTATTTTTTTTATCAAAATTCACTTCGTATAAATTTTTGAATCGAAATGTTTCTATTAATTTGGGAATAATAATTTTAATTTCAAGTAAATTCTGTTTCCAACCTGATACCGTCATGGCTGTGATATATTAGCTGCAGATAAGTCTCTTTTTTTTGTTGCTTTTTTTCTGGAAAAACGCAAATATTGTTTTATTTATTCAACCATATAATTTAGATCATATCAGATAGAATCTTGTCCGAGTAAAAGATCAAAACAGAATACGGAAGTGGGAGAATGACAGTTTGGATTTCATATGCTTGTTTTACAACTTGCAAGCCACTAGACTATCTACAATCTCCAGATAAAATAAATTGTAAAGCACTATAACTTACACTAATATAGAAAAATAAGGTAAACGTATGAGACCAAATAAGATTTTTATCAACATCAATATCTACCCCCATCATCATGAGAAGACAATGATGATATTGAATCAAAAAAAAAAAAATATACATGGAAAAGAATCAACAAACCTAACCGTACGCACACTCCAGCAGAGACTATAAAGAAAGCCCATTCAGTTTCACAAGTCACAGCACAATCACCAAATGCATAGTAATCAAATTTGCATGACGAAAAACGGCTACGAAATCAGATCCGGATCGTAATGAACTTAACCCAGTAGATATCTAGAATCATTTACACAGCTCTTCAACATTCCAGCTTCAGTTGCCTTGTGAAGGATACCTCTAGTGGCAACTCCAGCCTTCTGTCACCGCCTTTAATCCCATTTTCCGTTCTTACAACCGTAGCATCTTCCTTTCTAGTAACGAAACAGCCACCCCTTGGTTGAACTAGGCTTTCAATACAAAGCATAGCATCATTAAGCACAGGGGTTGTAGGAAACCGCGGAATTTCTACTTCCTTGAATGACTTCTCCTCCAAGTCATACGAAAAGAGCCCCTTGCCTCTCCACCAGAAGAATAATTCTCGTCCGTTTCTTGAATAGGCGACTGTCTTCATACTACACCAAGAGTTGCCAAATCTAGCAATTGAGATGCTGCACAACTTGAGCCAAGAAAACTCGGCCCCATAGCCTTTCATCATCCATACATGAGCAACTAATCCAACCTTAACCTGCAGCGATAAGCATCCACTTAATTCTCCTAGTTCAAGGCTTTTACGAGTATCATAATGCTGAGGGTGCGGCACCTTCGCAAAGCTTTGATCAGAAAGGCTAAAGCCGACAACTGAGTAATAACTATCTGACCCAGGATATTCAACACCTATCCAATATAACACTCCATTGACAAGTGCAGGTGTTGTGGCGTGACAAAGGAAAAGACAAGGAGGCGGTTCAATCGACTCCCATGAGTCGTTATTCGTGCTGTAAACATAGGCAGCGTTCCGGGAGCCGAAACCCTCCATGCCAGGAAACTGAAGGATCGATACAATCTTGAAATCATCGTGAGCACTATCATAACCAAATCCGAAGTTTCCACGCTGAATGATCAACGAGTGTCCCTTCAACTCATTACTAGGAGGCGGAACCTTTTTGTACATTCGGGAATAAGGATTGTACAAAACAAGGGTCCGCTTGGGATCATTGTAGGCTAGGCAAAGCAAGCCATTGCAAGAACCAACAATTGAAGGATATCTCATCAAGCCACCGAGATCATTGCATATCTCGGTACATGAATCGATATTTTCAAGATCCATCGAGTATAGGGACTGGTTCCCAATTACAATACTAGTGCGCGACTCGGTCTCAAGAGATCGCTTCAGATGAAGTTGCACAAAACCTCGATCACTTATCAGATCATACCAAGACCTAGATACGCACTTGAATCTCATTAGCGACTTGACGGGCATCCTAGCAAGTACATTCACAATCAAATCCATTGGAATCCAAGCCATTGCTCTGCCATCACAAGTACAAAAACATACACAAATTCAGCACATTTCAACAGATAACACACAAACAATACAAGCAGAGCAAAGATCTATACCACATGGGTAAGACAAAAAATCAAATTTTGATCTGATACCATTAAAATTTGCAACATGGGGAAATGAATCAATGTGAAACTAGATTTCACAACCTGAATGCGAAAATTCAAAGCATCTTGATACTCAGAAACAACAACAACGACCCAGCCAATCCCGCCATGAATTGGATCTAATACTCAGTCTTACCCAATTGCAAATATACAGTTGCACTTGCACACATCAGTACTCAGCAAACAGATAACAGCAGCAGGGCAAAACTAGGGCTCAATGGGTATAACAAAATCAAATTTTGATCACCGCCCACTACAAAATTTTCATCTGGGTAAGTAAATTAATGTGAAATTTGACTACAAACTCATGAAAAAGAAATCAAGAAGGTTAGTGCAATACCAAAGAATGTTGAGAAAATTACCAGAGAATTGATTGAATTGGGGGCTGGAGCAGCGGCAGAACAAACAAAACAGTTCAATTGTGATGACTGCAATTGGCGATTCTAGCGTGGATTTTATAGTGGTGATGGCGTAATTGGGATGACATCATTGTATCGCTAGACAATTGATCTTTCCTGTCTTAATCAAAGTATAATATAAATGTTTTTATAGTGGTGATGGCGGAATTGGGATGACATCATTTTACTATATTTTTTTAAAAAAATAATATTTAATTTTTACTTGTGTTATTTAAAATATTGTTTATAATTCGAGGAAAGTACGTAGAAAAATGATTTTATACTGGAACTGTTTCGTGGATGCGACCGTGCCACCGCAGCATCTGCAGTCTCTTTAAGAATAGATGGAATTTGGATTTCAACAAAAGTAAAATATTTTCTCTTCTGAATAATAAAAACCCTGATTAGAAATATCAATTTTTAAATGATGTAATTTGAAAATATTTGAATTCTGGATAAGGTCTTTGTTATTTTCACAAATTTATAATTTGATTCTTCATAAATTAAATAATCCATATATAAATTGATACTCGATCCATATAAGAATCAAACAGCTATGATTTTTTAATAGGGATATCGTCATATATCAGTAACGTGTCACGGTTATTTGGATTACACACCAGCCTCAACATTTTTTTATGGAGTATGAAAATAAAAAAAATACTGATTAAACTATGACATATCATCGATCTTATTAGGACTATCGATACATCACATAAGAGGGATAGTTTTATTACTACTACTGTTGACCTGCTATTCTCTTATCCAATTCAGAAAGGTGTCGCACAACGAAAATGTCGTATAATCATATTCTTTCAAAAATATCGTATACTCATTCTAGAATAAGTACTTTTGTTAAGTATCGAAAACGTTTTTTGCTAGTTTAATGTGAGACAGGTGTAGTTGACGCGTAGGACTCGAAAGACATTTCAAACTGCCACCGCCCTCGTTGATAACGTCGCTTGGGTGGGGGCCTAGGAAAGTTAATGGGTGTCTGCTTTTTTTTATAACCAGTTTTAATTATAATAGATAAAATTATAATCGAATCAATAAATAATTGATTAATATTTTTAAAATCATAATAATCGATTTTGATCAATCAATTATGTAAATTGTTATAATTAAACAGTTAAATTGATTTCTTAATTGGTTATGATTAATCGATTAATTAAACAGATAAAAAATTTATTTTTTAATCAATTTTTAAATGATTAATCGATGAAAATCGAATGAATAATTGTATAAAATAATTTATTTATGAAAAATACTAGCTGGTTATGCATATATTTGGTTGATTTGATTAATTGATATATATTATTCGATTAATTGATTAATAACCATCGATTGTTATTTTTTGATTAATTCGGTTACGGTTAATCGGCTTAACCTTATCAGTTAAACAGTTTTAAATCAATTAATCATCAAAACCATAACCGAATCTAATAAGTACACGATTTTACATCAAAAACCAAAACCCACCGTTTAACTAATCGATTTTGCTTTACATGGTTCGATTTTGATTCAATAAACGATTTCGTAACCATTTTAATATCCTTACATTGGGCATCTCATCCCACACGCGACAACAATAAATGAAAAATAAATACTTAAATAAAGAGAGACTATAATGGAGATAGTTAGATAGCCCCCTATCTTATATTTCTTCCATCTCACGAAATTTGTAATCAATTGACTTGATGCGCGTGTCGATATAAAGTTTGACACGCATATAACGACGATGAAATGTAATTTTTTTTTATAAATTTATCTTGAAACATCAATTGTTAAATAAGTTACGCAGTTCAACCTAATATATGTTATGGTACGGTCAGACGTGATTTAATATAAAACAAAATTTATATTGATATATATAATAATGAAAAAATAGGTATATGTTGTATTTTTCGTAGGACGGATGTAATATATTTTATAATAATATTTATTTTGAGCATGTAAAATGTGGATTCGGGATTTTTTTTTTACTATAGACATTAGAAAGTAACTGTTGTTGCAGAGCTTTTCCTACCCTACATTCTTTTTTTTCTTTTTCTTTTTCACATATTAATTTATTTTTTCAAATGTAAAACTTAAGGTGAGGAAGCTTTACAACAAGTTATTTCCTATTAAGAACCTTTTTCCTTCTCAATTTTAATTTTCAACCATTCAAAGTTTAACTCTACATCCTATATAATTTCTAATCATACCAAAGTTTTTATATAGGAAAATGATATAAAAAATTTGAGACAACTCCAAATAACAAAACTATATAAAATTTATGGAACAATATATATATATATATATACATATTTGGATCTATTATTATTAATTTAAAATTTTATATAATTAATTCGTTAACATGATATCAAAACAACTAACTTGTAATATAAGATCACAAATTCGATATTTATCTCTCACCATTTATTACGGTCTATGTGCTGGAGGTTCCTAAGACCATCAGATGTCTTAAACAAACTAAGTCCTGTCTAAATAAAATATTACTCAATATTCATTATTCAACACCATAGTTGAAACTATACTTAAAATAACTCAATTACGTGGAGTGTTAAACGCAACATAGTCTCTATTCTAAAAATATTTGGATCCAACCCAGTCATCCCCTACTCAATCTACGCAGTATCAATATCATAGTACGATGTTGATCTTAGCACACTGTTTTGTGGTTTGTTGACTCATGCTAAACGATGATGATGTGGATGCCACGTCAATTGTTTTTATCCTTCTAGATTTGTACAAGTGATCCTCGACGTAACGTAGTCATCCATCGAATTCCTAGTCTGGTCCTAATGCTTCAACAAAGGAGTGGATGATCTTGTTGTCCATCTTATCAGCCAATTTATAGCCATTAATCTGAGGTGAATTATTCAAATCTATTTCTCTGCCGGTGATGTTTGTAAAACCTTTGATATGATCATAAAATTTACGTGAATTTATTTTATGAAGAATTTATTTTTTGTTCATAAAATTCTAACACTTATTATTTTATCTCAAAATTATTGCATCGTTTTTGTTAAAACGATCCGTATCATATAATTTACAACATTTTTATATTTGAAAAGTATTTTGTAATTGAAAATTAAAAAAAAAAGATAGAGAAAGAAAGATTATGCGATTGAGAATTAAAGTTGAAAAAGAAATGAGATAAATTTAAATTTAGGTGATGTTGTACTTATATTGCGATGAAGGGAGTATTAAATTGGATGGTTTCAATTAAATTACAACCTTACACAAACTTTTTTGTTTATAAAAATATCAAAACATCATTGCTATTATTTTATATCATATCAATCCATCCTACCATTTTTTCTCTTCCTTTTTTTCACTCATTTTACTCACAAAAGTCAAAAATATAAATTATCATCTCGAATCAAATGAAAGTAATATATAACTTAAATTCTTAGATCAATTTATCAAAAAAAATAAAAATTGGTCGAAACAATCAAATTGTGTTAATGAGGTTTCAATTCGGTTACGTTGGTTTTCTAAAACGAAAGATAAACTAAAAATTCAAAATCTTATAGATTCAAATTCAATCTGGTCAGTCTAATGATATTTTGTTTATACTATGATTTTTTATTCACTCTAGTTGAAACCTAAACATTCAAGATATGAGAGGATTCTTATCTAAGAAGGATTTAAATAAAGATAAGTATGGACTAGATTGATCTTATGATATACAGTTATGTAGTCATTGCTTTTTGTTATTTATACAGAGTCAGGGGTTCCTGCTTTCGTCATCGCCTGAATTCAAAATGTCAGGTTACCGCTACTTGCATGACTCTGTTCTGTCATCGATCTTACTTAGACTACCAGTGAAATCATTGGTACGATTTCAAGCCGTTTGTAAGACATGGCGCTGTCACATTACAAACCCGTACTTTATCTACGATCACAGCACTCGACAATCTCTTATATCCAGCAGAAACGAATTCCAAACACTACTCATGAAAAGGATTACGGCGTTGCAGGCCGCAACGTTGCAGTGTGGCGAGAGGATCACGTACTGGAACAACGCTTGCTGATTGAATAGCCCATATCATGTGTTAATCACCTCACAATGATGCCTTACATACTCCCTATGATAGCGGACTGATTTGCGGCGCGCCCTGGTTTGCATGGAAGCCAAGCTTTTCCTTTCGAATCCTAGCATCAGAAGATGTATCATGGTTCCGGATGAGATGAGATGAGATGTATCATGGTTCCGGATGAGTTGGGGATCGGGGTTGGGTTTGGGTTTGACTCCGTCTCACATGATTATAAGGTTATCTTGTTTCGAATCCCTCCCCCTTCGTCAGTCATAGAATTATTTCCGGCTGTTGCGAAGATTTACTCTCTCTAAATGAGAATGGTGTGAAGAGCATACCCATCTCATGTATACGGCCTTACTCGTACTCGTGTCCCAGAGTCTGGCGGTTTCAAGTTTTGGTTAATGGGTTCATCAACTGGTTACTCATAATAGACGAGTATCGCCCAGAAGGTGGCGGCAGCTCTTGCGGCAAGGACAGACATGACATGGTAATAATGATATCAGATTATGATGTCCATACTGACATTCGATGTCCATGGCGAAATTTTTGGTACAATGTCGACTCCGCTTCATCCTATAAGCCAAAAACATCCCATCTGATACTTAGTTCCTAACAATGTTCATGGATGTCTTGCCCTCTGCCATTATCATTTCCGTTCAGAAACATGCAACGTACATATGGAGAATGAGCGAATATGGTCGGACAGAGTCATGGACTATGATATCAGCAGTTGAGTTGTCTGACAGATCTCAGTGGAGCTATAGGCACATTAGCATGGTCGTAGAGGACATGAAACAAGCATGGAAGGAAATCTCTTCCTACGAATTTGGTCCGATTCCTCTCTCCATTAGGAAAAGAGTTTTCACATACCGGAACTTCGGTCCTCAGTTGAACACCAATGTGGAAAGCTTTGTTTGGGTTATCATTTGGCTTCTCTTGTGGGAAGCTTGCCCATAAATGTAAAGTAGAAAAACCACGGGAAAGGAAGCGTTGTTTGTCAAAGTATAGACGAGCTTGTTAGGGGTTCTGACCGAGTAGGTCAATTAGTGCTCCATCAAAGAGCTCTATGTGTTTCTTCTTCTTCTTCTTCTTCTTTTGAATTTATGAAAAGCAGGAAAAGAACTCTTCCTAATATCAGAGCGTATGAGACCAGACGTGTTGACTGTTGGGTTCCTATTTTAATAACTCTTCCTAAGAGAACTGTTCTTTTTTGAGCAAAAGATCACATGTTGAGTCTTACTTCATCTATGATTTTTGCTTCCTGACCCTCCTTTACTAAACCAAATGACCAGTGTGACACGAGATTTCAACTTCATAGCTCGCCCTAAGTGTTCTTCGGGGGCAAAACTCTCCTGCAGCACTTTAGATCCTTCAATCTTAATCAACTCCGAAATCATTAAGAGACGGGATAACTGAGGCATCCTTGTAGTTGTGGTGATTCGGATCATGAACCACGCCTACTGTGGCCCCAACGACTTACTAACGTTGCTAAACAAGCAGAATTTTGCCAATGCAATCGGCTCGAGTTTAGCTGTCTGGGTGACAGATATATATATCATTATCTCGAGGTAATATGGTTGTGAGTTCAGGACGAGCTTGTCCAAAATTCCGTACACTATAATATCAATGCCATTGTACCAGAAACAAAGAACATCCTCATTATCTATCTGTACAAAAAGGAATGCTCTGTGTTAACACAAGCTCTGTTACTCATGTAAACATCTAGCACTTACTGAATTCACATTCTCTCGCCGCCCTTTCTCGCTGCTACATAAGCCATCTAGCATCCTTTGCGACATCCGATACAAATCCCATCAGAAGTTCATCTGATAAGTGCAACTTGGAGAAACGACGCGATCCTTAAGAAGAACTCCCACCTCACAGCCCGTAAAACCGGTAACTCTGATCCTGAACAAACCGAATATATTCACTTTCCCAATTAATGTAACAGAGGATGCAAGATACAAGCTCCCTGTGTTAAGATCACCGCTGAAGTTTCCTACCGCCTTCAGCGTCTCACCATCAACACCAACGATTGAGGTTATGTTGCCCGTCCTCAAAGGTGGGATTTCACCCTCTTGTATCGTAGCTGTAGCCACGACATCCCCATAGTACCTGAGGTATGTTGTGCTGTTCTTGTAACTGAAGCTATCGTGATTTGGATTATGAATCGTGACTATCAGCCCCAATGAGACGCTGGCATTAGGACTAGGGGACGTTTGCCACTGGAGTTCCTCAAGTTTTACTATCTGGGCTACTATCTCTGGCTCAATAGGCCTCAAGACGGTGAGACAAAGAACAATCAAGACAACAAGTAACGCGATGAGGAGAAGCCCTGCAATGACACTGCAGATCTTCAAGCCCTTGGAGGAAGTTTGTTTTCCGCTTTTCATGATCACGATTGCCAGCATAATAGACGGCCTATAGCGCCTTGTTTTCGCTATCTCGATCGTACAATCCTCCTTCAGATGACCATTTCGCCTTCTTCCTTTTCGCTTTCGCTTGCAATGTTTCCTATTTGAGTGCTTTATGATTCTGTTTTCTTAGGCAAAGTTGGCAAAGAAGTAGGATGTTATTTCTAGTCACTTTGAGTAGTTTTGACAATGACATGAAACTTACTTGGTGTAAAGGGAATTGATAGCTATAGGAAGCCATGTTATGGTCAAAATTGAGAGTTCAACTTGGAAATGAACTTGTGGTGGCAAATTTTAGTGAAAGTACTCAATTCTGAAGTCCAGTAAGGAAGGATCGACAAGTTTTGTTCTATCTCTCCCAACATCTGCTTTTTTTTTTATCGAAAAATTCGAATCCGTAACCTACTTAAGTGAAACCAAACTTCTAGTTGCTTCTAGTCATTTGGATCAACTTGACACAAAATGACGAGTCCTTTCTATGGTGAATCCACTCACTGATCTAGCAGGTCTCCTCGCTAAACTTATAGATTCTACAATGGCTATAGTGAAATGAAACTGCAATTTGTGACTAATCCTATGTTCTTCATGGTCTAATTACCTGTTTAGAACAACTTGTTCTTAAAAAAAATGCATTTGTTATGGATCTACTCTACTCGAGCAAATAGGGGCCTAATGACCGTCCTTAGTTACTTCGACCACGGTGTCTTTATTGACTCGAACCTCCGACCACCCAATAATATGGTCGGGTGATGGTCGAGAGGCAAAATTGTTCGTTTTCGTTCTTAGGCGGGAACATCCTATTTGTATCACATGTAGCAATCCAGATTGACTGATTGCCATATAGCAGGATTTGGTTTCAAACAGCATGAGGAATGCATATGAAAGTTATTCACTACTAAAACTAGAAGTCCCTACTCGAGGGAATGCTCTTAGAAAAGAGAAAGAAAACCAGACCGGATTCTTCTGACGTTCGAAGAACACGATCTTTGAGCAGCCGGATCTTCATATTAGAACTCCGCGTCTTTAGTCACAGACAAAAAAGCCCTTGCTCATTATCATAGAGTCCCAAGAGACGCTGTCAAATACAAGAGTCCTCTTATATTCACTTTGTCCCAAGTGAAGTGTCTCTCATGGTTGTATACACTCTGTTGATAATGTTCAAGCTGCTAATACAATGCCAAAGATCAGTTCCGGATAATCGCAGGGCTTTAAGGAAGAAAAAATTTTCATAGAAAAGAACCATTGTGATCCAACATTTTATCAACAAATTAGAACTTTCAACTGAAACTATATATTACACCTAGACATTCTTCCTCGAGTCCGGTGGCTGAAACCATAGCAGATAAAATTCTCCTGCGATGGAAAGTACTTCTCCATCCTTGATGAGGATCTATGGCTTCTTCATGAAACTTGCGTCATCATTTCCACCTTGAATCTCATCTTCGTTTTCAGGATCGATGGTTACTTGTGTTCTAGATCTTTCCTGCCGATGAACACCATTTTAGCGAATTCCATCCTGCGTACCTGCAAGATACACTTGCAACTCTACTTTCTATAGTTCCAGGCCTCTGCTGTCATTTTATCCATGCAAAGTCGACGTCCTTGACAAAAGAGATGAACCTTTAGAGGAGTTCAACTTGGGGGAAGAACTGGACTTCGTTGGCAAGGATGATGGCTTTCCCTTCTTCCTGTTCTGCTTCTTGGGAAGACTAGGCAAATTTGTAGGAGGAAAGTTGCTGAATGTGCTCGAGGACAGATGTCGTCCCATTGACAGTTCGAAATCTGTCCAAAAAAAAAAAAGTTCAGTAAAAAATCTTTAGCAAGTCCTGCTACTTCAGATATAAGCAATTGCTGATTCACAACGGTTTGCTGGCTACTATTCCTTATGTTCTTTAACCATGTTCAGTTAGCGTAAAATGATTATTCTATTAAAAGACGTCCTTCTGCAACCGCATGCGTAACAAGGATGAGCCAACAACCTATAGTTTCAAAGTTGAGGAGCAGGATATGAGTTCAATTCATGCTAACATGATGATTTCGCACGCATTCTAATGTCTTACCACTCTTCAGTCTCCCCCGACCCTAACAGTCCAAAACTCAGACATAGCCAAACCTGGTGCACCAGGGCACCATCTTACTAAGGCCAAGATTATTCATGACGATGTCGTATTAAGGCTAAGGTTCCTATAACAGCAGATGCGCAACCATGAAGAATATGCTCTATCCATAAGGTACCATGACAAAAGGGGAAAAATGGCACATGAAAGTCCTGACCAAAATGGACATAATCACAGGCTGGAAGTGGACACATAAACATGGGTTCGTTTTACTCATTATCTGTGACATATAAGCCAAACTTCATTTATCAACATGCTAAGTATCAAGGAGGCTGTTTTTTGGCAACTTCATTCTCTCAGATGAACTAATCAAAATCTTGCTAGAAATAGATACATGTCTCAACTAGAACACAGCCTCGAATCGTGCTGATCAAGAAATCCTGAATCCTGATGCATAGCAAGGATATCATTTTAACTCACATGATACCTTGCTGATCCACCTATGGGGTGATCGCGGCCATAACATTGTTACCGGTCCGAAATAGGCATGCAGCCTATAGGTCCGCACACCATAATACATCTAAGAGTTTTTATAAAGAAACGACATCTCGAATACGGAATTGGATAAACCGAGTTCACTTGTTCTCGATATATCGACATACAAGTTATTTCCTGACATGGAAAAGAGTTGCATACCTTGAGAAGAGCATGTACTACCATCCACTGATGCAACAGAGAAATCAGCTGACGTTTTGAACCAACTCATCTGCAATTCCAATTACTAATCGTTCATCACACAAGTTTCATATGAATCCCAATGCAATGGAACCAAAAGCACGAAAACAAGATCTGTATTATAAACAGAGACAAGAATATTTACCCAACTTGGTGCACTGCCGTGATCAGGACCATCCCAGCCAATATGAGCCAAGTGCTTCACATCCGTCGGACACCCGATTTCCATTTCGCGTTCCTTGACCACTGCAATCTCAGATTTTTACTCAGTTATGAGAAAATCCTGCACTTCGCACAGAAAATTCAGCATTATAAAGAAAGGAGAAGAGAAAGTGGGCAACTTACCAAAGAAGTGGGAAATGTATTTGAATCCTTTGCAGAATCTTTTCATTCTTGTTGTCATTGAAGGCGGCCCAGAATGTCACAGGACGGAAACAAATGGCGGGTTATTCAAGCTTGCAAACTCAAGTTGGATGGGAAACAAAGTAGTAGAAAAAAGATACTTCAACAACAAAAGTTTTGAGTTCAAAGACAAAACAAAGCAATGCTGTTTCTTTTCCTGCTTCTTTTTACACTTTTGATATCTCATTCAAGTCTTGAGTAACAAGCAAGCAAGATGTATCACAATGTGGATAAAAACAAGGAGTTCTTTAGTTGTGGAGAACGTTGAAGAGATCAAAAGCCATGTATGAAAAGAGGGAATGAAGATGATGAGATCTTGTCTAGGGAATGAGAAAGAAAGGAAGATGGGCTTGTAGAGCTCAATGGTACTAAAGAGATGAATTGAGGGCAACGAAATGGGCAAGATGATGGGGCTTAGATTTGGTGTGTAGGTGCATTTTTTGGAGTTGTGAGGGAAAGTGAAAGAGATGATCAAGAGAGATGCATGAATGCCCTTCTCAAAATGGAGGGTGACCAATAAGAATGAGTAATCATAGAAGATGGGAACATAGTTAATCTACATTACCTCTAATAAAACCTTTACTAGGCTCATTCCACCATTCACCTGACATTTTCAGTCCAAATCTGCACCTTGATAGACAATGAAACAATACAATGTATCCGACCAGACAGACACTTATCAGATTATTTTTAAAAACAATTATTTTAAAGACAAAGGTTCATGGATTGTGCATCTTTGTTTTGTGTCCTAGGTTGGTGCATGTATGGGTCACTTGAGCCACAGCTACATCGATTGGGGCCTTATGTGTAGAGCACATATGTGTACAAGAATCATATCCAGAGATATGCATGACAATTTTTTTTACAAGCTAATGAGAGGCTCTTGTTTATGTTTTGTGGTAGTGTGGTAGGTTGATGATTCAGAAAGAGTCACATGTCATCCATTGGTTCACATGCCATACAAATTGATTTGTCAACAGGGATCATGACAAATCTCTCCTACTGCTACTGTGGCAGAGTCATAGACTCGTAACAAAAATGACAAAACATCACATTCCTATAAAACTTGTAGTCGTTATCTATGGTCTAGGATGTGATTCGACCAAACGCACATAATGTTGTTGGTTTTCAACAACCCACGATCCGACTCCAATTAACTACTCTCTCGTCTCAAATTAATAATCACATTTTAACCGAATATATAAATTTTATATAAATATTGAATTTGGATAGAATTAAATAGAAAAATCTTATTATTATAATGATACTGAGATATATTATAACAATTAAATAAGATATTAATAAATTATATTATAACGATTGATATTTTTTATAAAAAATTTATTAATTATGGAGACTTGTTATTGAGACTACTTGAATCACATCAGGAGATCAACAACCATAATGGATTGGAGGGAGTATAATTTTTGTCACTATTCATTATCCATCAAATCTCAAAATCCATATTACAAGAAACAAAAAATAAATAAAACTAGTATTTATTGATTTTTATAGTATGTCCAAGATAAAATGTATAGCTCAAAATCTTGCTCTGAAAATTTACGATAAATAACATTGGATAGTCTCAATTTTTATAATATGAGTTGAAGACTCATCGTGTAAGATCCCAAAAAAACACTATTCAGTCAGTATGATGATGATTTTTGTTTTTATAACTAATCATCTTTGATCCTTCTTAAAATTTAACTATTTTTATAAAAAAAATAGAAAAATAATTTGATATTTCGCGATGTATTTATCCAAAACTACCCTGGCAAATATTTGCTTTCACGAATCCTCAGGCAAACCCTTCGCGATTCTTACCGTGTTCATCTCCATTTCACCTCATCTGCGATCCAGCATCGATCAATGGAGCAATCTCAACCCGACCCGGAAACCCTAGAAAGCCGACCGGGGATCCTCTTCATCGGATCCCCAAACGCGGGCAAGCGAACCCTCGTCTCAAGTACGCCCCCTTTTCACTCCTTCGATTTCTCGGTTTCAAGTTATCTTTTCAGTGTTGAATTTCAAATGGTTATGTGTGTTGACTCGTTGTCGGGTATTCGGGTTGGGATTCGAGTTGTGAGTTTGTGAGAAAGATTCGATTGTTGGAGGTGGGTAGTTGTGATTGGTAAAAATGGATGTGGGATTTTGCTTGGGGGTTAGGGTTTTGTGGGAGTTGTGTTAGGGTATTAGGAAATGGTCTTTTTGTTGTTTGCAATGGGGTAAGACTGTATGCATCTCGTTGAGTCGAGAGCCTATCAATGACAGGAATACCTCGTTTGTTGTTTTGGTTTCGTTGGAGTTGGGTATGTATGAGGATGATGAGTCATAATGCTGATTGTGGAATTTGGATTGTAATGGTCGTTGGATTGAAGTTTTGGAATGTCATGATATGAGATTGTAATGGGTTTTATGGGATTGGTGTGTGATATGGCACATCATGATGTCGCACAGGAGATTATATAAGGCGGAGGAGAATGCCATCGTCATGTCAATATAGCCTACCCCTTGTAATGAGACAAGGGCTTGGTTTGTTTTTGTAGGGTTTACGGAATGTTTTTGGTTATGGTGGGATTTTGATTGTGGACTGGAATTATAGTCTTCTGTCCGGTATGAGTGCAAGAGAGGAATGATGGCGCGACGCAGGTTAGGGTCTGGAGAATGCTGCATAATGTATAAATTTGACAAACTTCTCCTTACGAATTGCAATTAGGTAAGTTGTTCGTAATATGTGGAGCGTTGGGGGTTTAGGGTATACAGTTGAGTGTGATTGGGATTAGGGAGGAGATGGATGTGGTTTCTCGTGAAAAGGGGTAGAGTGAAATGAAAGGAATGTTGAGAATGGTTTCTCATTGTCGAGAGTTGCTGGATGAACAAGTGATTTGGTGCTTGGTGGCTGAGTGAAGCTCGGAGGGATGGCTCAGTTGGTCAGGGGAATACATTTGTTGGGTTTTCATTGGGTTTGTTAATAATAGCCAGTGAATAAAGTTGGAATATATTTATCGCATTCCATCTTATGGAGTTGAGATCCTTGATGTGTTGTTTTTTATTTCCTTGGCGTTTTAGCTGGAGGGGAACTCTCTTAGCATTTCATTTAGTTTCAATATGATTGAAGATGGTTAGATCTGCTAGAGCTCTTGGGTAGAAAATGTTTCTGACGACTTACTAGCCATTGTTATGTTGCTCTTGGGAATATTACGATAAATGTCAACAAAAATCACAGCCATGGTTCATCAGGTTTTCTCTGTTGACAAGAACGTGATTTTTCATTGTAGGACTATTAGGTGTGGATTTTGAAGATGCTGATTCATCATCTGAAGTCATCGCCAAAGGGTATGCTTTCTGTGACTGTTTTTTGAGCAATGAAATTTCCCATTGCTCGGGATTGTGCCTGAAATGCAGCTTTTGAACTGCTGAGAACATAAGTTATTGTTCATAAATAGATGGACGATTAACACCAAGTACTACACAGCTGATGTTTCAGTATGGATTGCTCATCTTCATGAAGGATTCTCAATCAGTTCCCTACCAAATAGCAAAGAGTTCGCTGCCATTGTCATGACCTTCGACATGAGTGATGTTAGCTCCCTTCTAGTGTTTCAGTTGCTATTGCTCACCGTAGTATATGAACTTTTCTTTTGGTTTTCCTTTCCTCTCATATTGCTTGATCTGTAGCTAGCTTCCTTGATTGCGCTGAAAGAGTGGGTGGCTCGTACCGATATCCAGAAATTCGATATCC
Organism: Drosera capensis; assembly: GCA_001925005.1. Classification (NCBI taxonomy): domain Eukaryota; kingdom Viridiplantae; phylum Streptophyta; class Magnoliopsida; order Caryophyllales; family Droseraceae; genus Drosera; species Drosera capensis. Next base: position 140,210 of record LIEC01011172.1, read on the forward strand.
TATTGTGCATTGGTAATAAAGTAGATCTTGTTCCTGGTCATCCGGCGCATGTCGGGTACAGAAGACGTTTACGAAGGCTCGAGAATCCCCTTGCTTATACAGATGACGACTTCACTGAGTATGGAATTTCAGAAACTGAGGGAACTAGCTTGTTGGACAATGAGGAACCGTCTGTGGAGATCAAGAAATCTTGTATAGAATGGTGCACAGATCGCAACATTGAGTATGTTGAAGCCTGCGCATCCAACATCGAGTTTGACAAATGTGAGCTTCTTCTTTTTTTGTCAATTTGTCTTTACCATTTCATTTTCAGTCATTGAGATATAGGAGTAGATGCTGGCAGGGATGCTTTGTTCCTTGCGTTTTTTTTTTCATATCATATGGAAGTTGGTTTCTCTGAGCTTTCGTCGATCACTAGTTGGTTTCTCTGAATTTGTTTGCCTTGACAGGTTTGTCAGTTCATGGTGATTCACAAGGAGTAGAAAGACTCTTTGGAGCTCTCTCTGCCTATATGTGGCCCGGAATGGCTCTGAAATCCGGAAACAAGATCCCTATGCCATTGCTTCCTGATAGACCAGGTTAGATGATCATCATCTTCACTTGTTTCATTCGAGAAGATGTCTCGACCAGATCCCTATGTCATGTGCTGTTTTTTTCGATCAGAGTTGTCTGAAGGTGAAGAGTCTGATTACGAAATCGAGTATGAAGTATTATCTGGTGGTTCAGTGGAACCTTGGGACGATGCCAGAGAAAGATGGGTATCCGCAAATGAACCAGTTTCGTCCATCACCTCAGCAGAATCACAGACAGTTGATGGCACGGGAACCATTCAACAAAACGGTGCTAGCCACCAGGAACTGTCGCTACCTTCAGCATCCTCTACGTCTTGGCCTGGAGAGAGTTCGGCAGATCAGAGGGAAGTCATTGATGTGACAGACAGACCAATTGATTTCCATGATCCGGATAACGGCGGGCATTTTGAGCTGGACGAATTGGAACAACTGATGTCCGAAATTGGGAACACGCGCGACAGCCTAAGGTTGATGCCTGATTTTCAGAGGAGGGAAATGGCGGCGAAGTTGGCCTTGAGAATGGCTGCCATGTTTGGAGAAACCGGTGAAGGAGAAGAGGAATTTGATTAACCGCGGAGGCAACAACGATCTTACTGGTATGTATGCATGTTCGATTAGATGTTTAGCCTTGGGGCGAAATAAAATGATTTGATTAGTAGAGAGAATTTTGGGTAATTTTCACTTCTGTCTTGTCCAGTCGATGTGTTCTCTAAGACAGGTCAGATCCATCCATGACAAGAGTGAAATCATCGTTGGAACCTTTAGCTCGCTCGATCGAGCTGAGCATGCTTGACTTGCATTCCAACTAGGAGGATAAAACTATGCATATTTCGTCCTCTCTTCGATAGTGGTTAACATCAGGTCAGTTATGATAAGTTGGTGATGCAGCCAAATGACCTGGTGACATAGGATAACAGTGAAGGCCTTGTGACTCAACTTGTACATCAAAATAAAAAGAACCAAGGAATTATCTTTGGGTATATTCTCATACAAGAACATGTAGCATGTCTTGTGGACCAAACCAGCTAGTATAACATGTCTGTTACATTCAAAGATAACGCTATCTGAAGCAAATACCGATAAATGTATTACCCTACACAGCATAACGTTTTGTCAGGATAAAAACTGGCAGACGATGATGCCTACGTCTTGTTCAGAATTGTAATCTTATCCTTTGCACGCCCATATTCCGAATACATACGTGTTGTAAAACCATCAATAGACGTAGCAGACAAAACAGGCTGTGATGCCTTGCAGGAATAACAGATGAAACGATGGTAGTTAATCAGCATTTTAGTTCCATTAGAGCATCGAGATATAAAGATGTCCCGGCAGAGCTGAAACATGGCGGAGATATGCCTACGTGAATTAAGCCGGGATTGAATTCGAGCAAGTGGATGTATCGCCAAGGCTAGAATGTCATAAGATACACTATCATCTGTCGATGCTGTTATGCATAAGATACGGATCAATGAAACTGAGCTTAGCAGACCTCTACATGCAAGATGGCCTTGGAAATAATGCGCCTGGAATTTCAAAGGAGACGGGAGAACTTGACATTCATACAATGCAGACATTTGCTTCAAACTCGCTGGAGATCTGGTGCACGAGATTGGGTCACCTACACTGAGGTAGGCCGATGCCAATGACACTAATTGCACGAGCTAAATTGATTCCCCTCAATGATTTTTGCTAATGATGCTTGCACATTCAGGTACCATAGATCAAGACAGGAAAACTTGTAAGGTGACAGAATCTGCCAAAAAAAAAAAAAAAAAGGAAAGAAAGAAAAAAGAAAGAGGAACACCAGATACTGATTAGCTTCATGTCAAAGTATGCTGCAAGCACTTGAAGGGGAGCATATAAACTCGCATCAACTAATTGTAAAAGATAATCATAAGCTGGCTGTGACTTGTGAGATAATGAATGACGAAAGGGTAATATAAGCAACTGATAATAGACGACCTACCACGTCTTTCACGTTTACTGTGGCCATTCTTTGGATAAAGCATCATCCCAAGGCTAAAGTTTTATGACATCCACCAAGGTGTTCCAGCATTGTATACATGCTCGCCATCGTCCCAAGAAATTTGGCAAGCTTGTAGACCTATAGCAATAGCCGGTTCCCTCCCGTGGATCTTAATCCAGCTTTCAGCAGCGGTTCTCTTTTCATCTTCATCTAAGAACTGTTTCTTACATTTCCCAAATGGATTCACTCCAGGATTGGATATTTCAGCGAGTGCGGCCGGCATATACATTGAATCACCCACTATAGGCTCCCCATATGCAGCTAACTGTGCTCGGATCTGCACACATAATAACAAACACAAAACCATCTTGTTTTCTTCAGTAGACAAGTTTCGTCGGTAATGTCGAGAACGTTAGACAGCACAGAACTAAAAAAATGCAAAAGAGAAAAAGAAGCTTCATAGGCCAATACCTGATGTGTCCGTCCTGTCAAGAGATTGATTGTACACTCGTACGCAGAACTCTTCCAAGGCCATCCACAATCTTTGATTCCATATTTCTCCTCAATGATCGAGGATGGCCAAGGAACTTCCTTACAACCCAATATCTCAAGTTGGCACAGGAGCCATCCTTCTGTACGATCTGTTCAGTACGACTTGTTGACTGAGGAAAGAACAGAAATAATGGAGGACAAAGAAAATCTACATTTTGCGTAGAATAACACCGGAATGATCTTCTTTTGTCGCAGTTCAAAACTTTAGCTAGTGATTGATTTGTTTCAACCGCAACCTTGGTATGAATATCCATGCCAAATTGCCAATGAAAAGATTTACAAGATTTTCACCTTCCGACATTATTTTTGGTGCCAAGCGAAATGGCCTCATGTAATGGGTCATTACTCCAACTGGAACTGGAGCAGCAGCAAGAGCAAGATAGAGTTTCTTGACCTTTCCGTCCTGGATCAAATAAGAACGAACAAAAACACTCATCGAGTCAGCGATTCAAATAAAAGGAAAAATACTAGATTGCGTACTCTTATCTCTTCAAATTAATTCAATAGAAGAAAATGAACGGAGCGTACTCGGAGTTTCTTATGAAATACTGAACAGTACTCCTTGGTTCTGGCCAGGACAACACTGCAAACACATTACTAGGGATTTACCGACTAGTTCAAGGAACAACTAGGTCATGAGAAGTGAAATCATAGACTTATAAGTATATCTTACCATCCTTCAGAGCAGTTATCAATCTGATGGGTAGTCAACAGGGGCTTAGTCAAACCCAAGGCACGAGTAGCAAAAGTGGCGCAGCTTTCTTCAATGTTGTCTGATGTTCCCCCAACCTAACAATGATGCCTATTATCAGCGCCTCGTTAACAGGATTTTGATCCAAACAATAGCATGTAGACTATAACAAAATACATAATCAGCCCCTAGAATGATTCCTCATTTCAAAATAAAGAAAGACACATACAGAAGTACCAGCAGGTTTGTCCAGAACAACGTAAGAGTCTGTAACAGCAATTATCCTTGATCTCCAATCAATTTCATAACACCTATTAGGCCATGAAAATGATACAACCTCAAACCGTGAATATGCAATAGCAGCTGTATCTGTCAGGCCAAGCGATTAACATACCTAGGAAAACGCTTAGGATGTACATGTACACGCAAATAAGTTCCAGGTTCAACACGCTCATCAACATGAGTAATCCTAAAGGTTTGTTGTGCCTCTAATAAGGTCTTCCCTTTGATAAATCGTCTTTTCTTCAAGATATGAGGTGCTGTAAAATGTTTGTATAGCTCGATTTGCTCAGGGGTTGCAGTAGGTGGAGGCTTGGGACATACAAGCGCACAATATACAGCCCCAAACCGGATAAGATCTGTCACATATCTTGATCAATGGATTGTGTCAGCAACCACTCCAAATCATTTTCTTTGATGCTAACGCACAGATTACTGAAGACCTTACAGAAGAGGGAGATCCAAAGTTTTGCTTATGTACTGTGAGACACTGCCTCCCTCCAGAACAACCAAGTGCTCAATTCTGGGTGCACCATGCGTCGATGGACAGGGAAGCAGGCGATGATATTCTGACACACTTAAGTAAATCAGAAGTCTATGTCAGGAAATAACTTGCTTGAAGAACTTGCAAATGATAAACAAAACAAGAGAAAACCACAGCTAATCCTACGTTCAGTGAAATCAATAACCAAACTCAAGAATCTAGACAAACCATATTACTCGACCTTCCTAAATCAAATTATAAGCTTCATGACCATTCCTGAGTGCATGCCGAGCATATTACATCGCACCGAATTAACAGAAGTGAATTGAAGCCAGCAACTACTGTAGCATAATGATTAGCATTGAACTATCTCATTCTCTTAAGATTCTCGTTTCCCTATGTATCTAATGCTCTGAAGGAGCCCTGCCCAGGCTTCCACGCGCCATTTTTCCAATTCATTGAACAGAGAAAACATGGTTCAGCGCAGTGTTATCAGATAAGCTCTACGACATTCCAGTGTCGACAAGTCCGAATGCTACTTATGGCCTAAATTTAAAGGACTTTTCGCTAAATATTGCACTACAGGTTGCAGTCCTAGTAAGTATGGCCCATAACAAAGAGAAGAACAAATACAGTTGTTGTCAATAACAGTTTCATTTTCAAACGGTCATAAACAATGGATTAAACCCTAAACCCTAAATCCTAATGCCAATAATCATTTCTTAGATTCTCACTTTACCGATATCAATTCTCAACAATACAAACACAGAAAACCAGGAAAAACCTAACACCACATTCAAAAAACGCCACATTTTCTTCAACAATCAACCAATTCAAACCAAACCCACCAAAATTAAACCCATAAAGTTCCAAAATTTCCATTACCCATTTGACAATGAGCCCTGATTCATCCTCAAACCCTGAAATCCACGATCTTCAACACCAATTTTCTCATTTCCAGCACTTGCACGAAGTTGGGTACACAAGGAGCGCAAAATGGTTGCTTGTAACTGAGGAATGAGGCGAGAAATGAGAAATGAGGGTGAGATGAGAGGTTTGGTGAAGATTGATGAGGAGAGCTTTGTGAGAAGAGTGGCTGCTGCTGCTGGGTGTGGTTTCATTTTTGCAAGAAGATTGTGATATGATTGTTCAATGTAGGCATGTTCTCTGTTGCGATAAAATGATATACTGGTTAGAGCAGGTCCCCTGGTTATCTATTTTGATAGTTAAAATTATAATATAATATTATAATTATTAATTTTTATTTCAATGAGATTGTTTTCTCTGATTATAATTTGGTTTTTTTTAATTTTGCCGATCAAATTTGACTATGTAAATGTCTAATATATTTTATGTCACATCATTAATTTTAAATGATAATCCAAAAAAAAATGAGAAGAATAATAATATAATTGAGATAGTTGATAAAAATTCACATTGTTAAAAAATAATATTTCATCATCAGAGAAACATAGATAAATTTATAATTTTCTATTATTTAAAAATAAATTATGATTATATAAATATGTCATGTAGCATTGAACTTATTTTTGCGGTTCATTTTTTGTTGCGAGAGAGTGTGCCCTCTGTTCTCCGCTTTGGTTTATCTAATCCCTTCCAAATATTAAATATTATTGTATCAAGTCGAGTATGATAGATCGAGGCAACAAAGGGTCGGAGAGTTTTGCATTTTTTGTAAGCATTTAATTACTCAAATCAGAAATCGAAACATACAAAATAATTTAAATTATATATTTTAATTATTTTAAGATAAAAATTAATTAATTTGCTTCATTAAATGGTGAAAAGAAAGATTCGTGAGATTTTTAAGATGTTTCTTTTAAAGTTATCTTTTTCATTTTTTTTAATGAACAAACTTTATTTTGTATCTGATAAGCTAAGAGAATATATTATAAAAACCTATTGATTGATAATAAATGTACAATGAGTATTCAAAAGAGAATATCGTTGATGTTTTCTAACTTGGATCAATTAGTAAAAACAATAGCACTATTATATATGTATCAGCTTGATCCCTACGATTCTTCACCGAACAAAAAGTGAGGAACTGAGCGATATTTATATGCGAAACAAGTATAGAGAACTACACTGATTTCTTTGTAAGTTATAGAGTAATGAATCAAATTTTGGAGACGTATACTCGCATACTGGAGGGATATTTTTCGTTTTTTGGTATGTATAGTTGTGGAATTTTGGGTTCGGTTAGGTGCCACCTTGAGTTGATGCAACTTCAGATATCATGGTTGCTGGTGATGGTGGTTGAGTGATACTGATATGATGGATCATTTGGCCATTGACTTAACTGCAGACTATAGGTTTTCGACACCATCCACATCCTTCGAATGCATATACTTGATGATAAGTTTGTAAAGTTACCGCTATATATGAACCAAACTTTGCAAGGGTAGTTAAGAGATGGATATGGTCCAAAAGGGTACTATTCCGAGTAAGATTTGAACCATCTGGTCGAGCATTATGTCTTATACACATAGAGACCGACGATGCTAACGTTACAGGCTATTATGCAAATAAGATTGTGTGATTTGAGACACCAACTAAAGTGAGCACGATCATTTGCAAAGATAAAAGTGAATTATGCTTTTCTTGAGTTGTACTCCACTTTAAACTACATCTCTCTTTTGTCCCCTTCAAAACAATTGAGGCAAAAAGGAGAGGAAGATGAGCAAAAGCCAAAGGCACATGCAAAGGACTATCAAATACACCTAAAAAAGCATTATACCAAAGTTAGTTCATCATCACAAACATTCTCATTCTCTTTATATAACAAAGAACTTTTGCTCCAAAACCTAAAATGATAATCAAGTCTTGCAATGCCGAATAGTTAGTTCATCAATGTTTCGTCGTCTATCCTGTAAACGATGATTTCGAAAACCAGTCATCGTCATCACAGTTTGTCGAGAACAAGTCGTTTTAACACTGTCGGTTGGAAGAAAAGAGAAGATTAGACGAGTTTATAACAGCCGACGTTAGTTAGTTGCTTTAGCATAAAAGCAACACATTATTATAAGTAGGGGAGAGATGCCTAATGCTAAAAGCATTACATATACATATACAACACATTATATTACTTTATGCATAGGCATCTCAACAACAATGTTTACATATACAAGGCCAGCAGCTTAACCACCAGCTTCGAGTCGAAAATGGGGACTGCTGCACCAGTAGCAATCGGCACTCGAGGCACCATCGGATCGCTTCTGAGAAGAGAGATCGAGTTCTTCAAGAACATCGAGTTAGAGAACCAATCTAAGGCCCGTGACAGGCCGGAGAAACGATCTCTTAGCATTATGTCTCACGTCGATCATGGTAACGGGCAGTCAAGGGCTACTAGTTTGGGATCGTTGTTCACGATGAGTTGGAGAGGAAAGAAGAGGAAGAGAAGTGGTAACGGCAGTGTTAGCAGCGGCGGATTCTTATCGAGCTTATGTTCTGCTGGCGAAGTCACTGATAGCCATTGCGGGATTCATCAGATTCCTGGCTTTCGCTATAGGAATCTCAGAGAGGCATTAGAGGAAGGCATGTAGCGTGAAGTTTTATCACGACATGGAACATAATGGAACACTATATGAATGTATGTACGTGTGTGAATATTCACTTTGATTGTATATCGTCTCGAACTTCTTCAACATCTATACGATTTTCTTTCATATGAGTGCAATGGGCGAAATGAATCAGATCAAACTTAGTGGAGTTACACAGATTGATGCTTTCGCTTTTCTGTTGCATCTTGTTCAATTGTGTTTCTTGTCTAATCTTAATTCAAACAAATTTGTGTAAGGAAAACTTCTGAACATTGGCTCGCGATCACATCATGTGTTCTGGCGTGTCGGCTCCAACTTCCAGTTGGTTGGCAAACTCGGATGGCTTCTCTTCATCATCCGAATCATCCTTTTCATCGTGTATGACGTCTTCTTTTTTGTCATGTGTGTCGTCGTCTTCTGCATCATCATCGTCTGCTTCGAATGTATGGTTTGGAATTCCCAAGTCATCCATTGTCCTTGACAAGTACTCCAGAGCTGTGACGACATCACTGATTAGAGGCCTTGTGCTGGCTTCTTCTTGGAGACACATAGCAGCGACGGCAAGAGCTTGATGAAGGGCCTTTGGAGGAAACCTCCCTTTTAGCCAAGGGTCAGCCATCAGTGTAAGCATCTTTCTGTCCTTGAACAATGGCGCCGCCTACGTAACCAATATAGTGATTCTCATCAAAAAAAGTTATTCTAATTTTGCAAGGATTTTATGTTCTGGGACATACCCAAGTGACCAGATTCTGTTCTGAGGTCGGCTTATTGGTATCGATGGCTCTTCTTCCCGAGATGATCTCAAGGAAAACGACTCCAAAGCTATAAACATCCGACTTTGTTGTCAATTTACCCGTCATGGCATACTCTGGTGCGCAATAGCCATATGTACCCATCACCCTGGTGGAGACATGATCCTTGTCGCCTGTCGGTCCAAGCCTAGCGAGTCCAAAGTCCGAAAGTTTTGGGCTGAAGTCCTCGTCTAGCAGTATGTTGGATGCTTTGAAGTCGCGGTAGATCACTGGAGGGTTGGCTGTTTCGTGTAGATACTCGAGACCCTTAGCTGCTCCACAGGCTATCTTCATCCTTGTTTGCCAATCTAAGGGCTCCCTGCCGTCAGGCAAATCTGCATTGCGAAAGGGAATGAGGCTTGACTATGAATATCTTTTGAACTTTGTCACTATAAATATAGCAAGTCGTGTATAATTTATAATCTTATTACCTAGGAGATGATCTTCCAAGGAACCGTTCGCCATGTACTCATAGACCAAAATCCTTTGGTCTCCGTCAGCACAATAACCGATCAGATTTACGAGATTTGGGTGATCCACAAGGCTCAACATCAGAACCTCGGAAAGAAATTCTCTGTTCCCTTGTAGCCCATTCCTGTCAAGTTGCTTCACTGCAACAACCTGATCAAATAGACAGCAAACACAAGCATCAGAAAACAATGTCCTCGGAAGCGCGAGAAAACCAAACATGATATTCGCAGGTTCTTATTGGAGTGAAGTCAAGAACCTGTTCCACGCCCGGGATGTATCCTTTGTAGACCCTCCCGAATCCTCCTTCACCTACGAGGAATTGAGGACTGAAGTTGTTTGTCGCGGCAGCCATTTGCCTGAAGGTGAAGATTTGAGTTGAGATTTTTGGACTTCCCATCCTTTGCATTTCCTCAGCCAGTTCCCTCTGCTTACCTAGTCCAGACACACAGCAACAGCCAATCATGATCTATGCTTTCAACAGTGCATCGCTGGGAAAACAATTCATACAAGTAACGAGATCGATCTATGATCCCAATAGCCAGTTGAGCGCAACAATGTGAAAAGAATTTTATTGAGGATGGTATGAATTCTGCAATCGTTATTCTTCATATGCATGCTAGGTCAACTAAGAGAGTAAGGACTAGCCGAAAAACTCCAAAAGCAGCCACTAGACTGTATAAGCCAGGACATCGCCATGTCCTTGATTTCATACGGATAATTATTTCTTCAACTGATAATGTCCAATCCTGTTTTGATGTAGTGCAACTTTAACATGGATCAGAACGAGGCTAAATCCATTGCAGCCGATACAAACATGATTAAAACGTCCAATATCAATGTCGGATTCAAGAAAGGCGTGAAAGAAGATCGATTCACCTGGCTGCAAGGAGAGATTCCTGACAATATTGGCCAATGAAGATGAATTTCGATCCGTGACCATGCTCCTCCTCCTCGTCCACGGATCAAACTTCTTCTTCTTCTTCATTGAATAAGCTGCATCCTCATCGTATTCTACCCTGCAACATGAAAAGAAGGTCATATCTCTCATTCCACCCTTGTATGATCTCAAACCAATCTCATTTCAGGTAAGCTGCAAGAATGATCCTCCAAACATTATAAAAACACAAATCCTGTTTTCATATAACAATGAAAACAATGTTTTTTGTTTCTTAAATGATCCAGTTGGCATTTTGGCGTTGAACAGGGATGCCAACGTTGCCTGCACGATTGAAAAACAACATACAAGAATATTCATGTAGGAAAAAAAATAAGAAACTGTTTTCCTGTGTTTTTTTGTTATCTGGAAACAAATTCTTTTCTGTGACAATATTCATTTGAGCAAATCTTGGTTGGATTTGAGCTGGAATTCTTAAACATATTAATCCGATTTTCGGATAACGAAGAGGCATTGCAAGACGACGCGAAACTGCAAGAAAAGAGAGAAACAAAGGAATCATACTCATCCATGATCTGCTTTGGACATGAAGAAATCGTTAGTTTGTTTTAGAAATTGTGTCCTAAACTTTGTGATCAACATTTTCTTTTTTCCTCGCGGAATTTACGAGTTTCTCTCATGGTCTTAAATTATATTTGCCTTCTTTGGCTATTGCGTTATAAGGCTGATAATCATGTCCTATCGTGTAACAAATTGAAACTATAAAAAGAAAAGGAGTTATATATCTTGACACACAAGATCATCATAAGTGTGTCAATAGGTGACTTAAATTAGATCTAAATTCTGATATCAATGGATTGTTTGATATCGTTGTTTAAAATTGAGAATATCAAAACCAATTACAGAAATAAAAAATAAAAAATCGAAACAACAAATATTTCATAAAATACAATGATTTTTTTTTTATAAAAATGATCTAAAATATTTTACTCATATTAAACAAAAAAAAACCATTTTCATGGTTTTTTTCTACTTTTTTTTATCCATATGAAAAATATAAATCAATATTAAATACTTTTATTTCATCAACAAAATAATAAAAAACAACAACAATATCAAACAAACTAAAAAAACAATGAAAAGTTATAATTACATTCACACCATCCCTAATCCCTAAACCCAGCCTTTCGTCATCCTAGTCTCTACTCCATCATTGTCCATAATCGTTGAAGGGTAGGATGAAATGAGATTTTGTAAATGTCATCATAACCACCGTCCATTTTACCCTGTTAAATATTAGCCCTAGATCTGATTTTAAAGTCATTTATCGACACACACAACCCGAGACTCTGTTTCTTGACAGCGGGTTAGATCCCCAACTCTCATCGACCCTAACCCTAACCATGTCGATTCTCAGCAAATCCCCAAATCTCTCCAAAACCCTAACCTTTCCCATGTCGATCCTCACCAAATCCCCATATCTCCCCAAAACCCTGACCCTAACCCTCCTCAAACCCTTTCACCACCTCCACCTCCGCCACCTCTCCGCCGCCGCAGCAATCCTCTCCCCAGACTCCTCTTCTCCTCTCACAAGCAAGGAGAAATCACGCGCCGCCATTTCCCTCCTCAAAACCGAATCAAACCCTGCCAAAATCCTCGATATCTGCCTCGCCGCCTCCCTCACCCCCGATTCCCGCCTCGACCGCGCCGCCTTCTCCATCGCCGTCGAGAAACTGTCCTCATCGAAGAACTACTCGTTTATAAGGGATTTGATGAGCGAGATGAAGAACCGGCCCGATTTGAGGAACGAAAAGTGGGTGGCGCATTCGATCGTGTTGTTCGGGCAGGCGGGGATGATTGGGGACGCGATCAAGGTGTACGAGAATATAGGGGAGTTGGGTGTTGAAAGGACCGTGAGGTCATTTAATGCGTTGTTGTTCGCGTGTGTATTGGCGGGGAAGTATGATGAGGTGAATCGGGTTTTTGTGGATTTGAGGTACGGGGTTGAGCCGGATTCGGAGAGTTATAATTGGGTGATTAAAGGGTTTGTGGAGGCGGGGAAGACGGGGTCGGGGTACTCGGTGTTGGATCAGATGAGGAGGAATAGAATTAGGCCGAATGCGACGACTTTTGGGTATCTGATCAGTGGGTTTTATAGGGAGGAGAAGGTGGAGGATGTAGGGAAGGTGTTGAATTTGATGGAGGAGTGTGGGATGAGGCCGGAGCTTGGCACGTATAATGTGAGGGTTCAGAGTTTGTGTAAGCTTGGGAAGTCGTTTGAGGCAAAGGCGCTTGTGGACGGGATGGTTTCGAGGGGGATGAAGCCGAATTGTGTGACATATAATCATTTGATTCATGGGTTTTGTAAGGAGGGGAACTTGGAGGAGGCGAAGAGGTTGTGGAAGAGTATGGTGAATCGAGGGTGCAAGCCTGATGCGGAGTGTTATTTTACCTTGGTTTACTTCTTGTGTAGGGGTGGGGATTTTGAGACGGCGTTGGGGTTGTGTAAGGAGAGCATGGAGAAGAGCTGGTTTCCAAACTTCACGACGATGAAGTTGCTTGCTGAGGGTTTGATTAGTATTTCGAAGGTTGACGAGGCTCGAGAGATTATAACGCGTGTTAAAGAGAAGTTCCCTAAAGCTGCTTATCTTTGGAACGAAACCGAAGAAAAGCTGCCACAGTAAACCTCACTAGGAAGATGGTGTTCTAGCTGTGCGTCACTCTGGTAATAAGGTTGGATTTTAGCCTGTTTGTATCGAGATCGTGTTTGTAGAAGTTTCATTATTCACCTGGAAACACTGATATTGAAGTTTTGTTTCAACAGCTGATGTTCTGCAGAGCAACATTGCATGAAACGCTTCTTTTGTTATTGATCTGTGTCGACTCTGTTACATTCTCTGGCTTGAGGTTTCCTCTTTTTTTGTTCATTTCTAGTTACTGCGATTGGAAAAAGACATGTGTTAGTAAGACAAGTATTTTCACCTGTTAAATGATTAGTCGATATATTCGGTTTGATTTCATCGGGCGATAAAGGTCGGAATTAGTAAGATAATTAAACTATTCTAAAGAGAGAATATAGAGAGAAAAAGAGGTCTTCATTTCTTAGAAAATGTGTATATAATACCTTACAAATTAATTAACACTTAATTTTCTAATCTAATCAAGATGATTAGATCTAATTAATAGTTAGTTAGATAAACATCTTTAATAAGAAAAATATCTATACTTATGTATAAATATATTATTTTCAAAGGATAATTATAATTAAATAATTATAATATCATGAAATTCTTTTATTTAGTTATTGCCACGAATCCTCAAAACAAGATGCAAAATGATACTGGAAAACACACATATAACAACATACATTGTATTGTATTCACAACATGGAAGAATATCAATCAAACCACATCCAACATTTTACATACGAATTACGGAGTAATACAATCTGGAACGTTGCCTTGGATAAACTATTACACCACAATCGAAACTGCAGTAAGACTTGAGACGCACATAAACACCAAAAACAGTACTGCGACAACAGTCAATTGGGTTGCACTCATCACATCATCAGAGTATCTGAGGACGAGATGTAAACCGTCTTGCATTGTATGAAACAACACTGCCGAGGTGGGAGGATTATAACCCGGAGCCAGTGGAGTTCCCACTACTGGCGGCCGGACCGATCCCACCTCCGGCGGAGCTGGCAGTGGTATTCGAAGTACCACTAGAAGACGCAAAAATGAGCTCCGACATCTGCATCGGAGGCTCATTGTACACAAATGCAGGCATCACAGCCGGCAGCTTCGGCACAGGCGCCTCAAAGTTAAGCACGCTTAATGCCTGCTTGATCGTAGGCCGAAGGGTTTGATCGGGATGACAACACCACAACCCCACCATCAACACCCTCTCGACTTGTGCCCCCTCGAAATACCCGTCAAGTGTCTGATCGATTACCTCTAGGAGATTCCCCTTCCCGTATACGTTCCAAACCCATTGCACGAGCGTTACCAACCTGTTTTTGATATTGAAAAGGGGTCGTTTCCTGTTGCGATTTCCAGGAAAACGACTCCAAAGCTGTAGATGTCCGATTCCTTGCTCGGTTTCCCTGTGATGGCGCATTCTGGCGCTAGATAGCCCCTTGTGCCGGCCAGGACGGTGGTTTGGGAGCCGAGCTCGTGGTCAACGAGTCTTGCGAGGCCGAAATCCCCTAACTTGGGATTGAAGTTCGAGTCGAGCATTATGTTGCTCGACTTGACGTCCCTATGGACTATGTATTGCAGCTGTTCTTCGTGAAGATAGAGTAATGCGGAGGCCAGGCCTAGCGCAATCCTGTGCCTCACGGGCCATGGCAGCCGGGGCCTGGGGCAGAAGAGGTGTGCATCCAGGCTCCCGTTTTCCATGAACTCGTAGACAAGGAGAAGATCCCCTCGTTCGTGGCACCAACCGAGGAGCTTAACCAAGTTCCTGTGCCCTAGCCTACTGATGATCTTGATCCCTCAGACACCCTCTTGACCGCGATATCTGTGCTGGGATCTTGTAACAAACCCCTGTAAACACTTCCGAATCCTCCCTCACCGAGCTTCCTAGCCACGTTGAAATTGTTGGTGGCCCGGCTGAGTTCTCTAAAAGTGAATCTCTTCGGCCCTGCTGTACCCTCAAAGTCCTCATCCACTTCAAAATTTGGGTTTCTACTCGTCGATCTTCGTCGCCAATGTGTAAACCAACACAACGCAAATGCACCAGCTACAGTTGCGACGGCTAGACTTCCAAGCATCGCTGAGGTAGGTGAAAGGAGTGGTTTGTGTTTGTTCTTATTGCTTCTGGTGTCTGCTGCAGGAAAACCAGAATCAGCTTCTGGTGTTGGTGTTGGTGCTGGCGCTGGTGCTGGCTCACGGATCTGCAAGGTTGAACTGAAATTCCAAGATAAAACTTCATGGAGTTCTATGCATGTCCCCGTGGATGCAGACAAGCCGACCTTAACATACTCTGGCAAGATGGTGCTCAAGTCTATCCCATACGAAAGGCTTGCTGTCCCGTTTGGGACATCACCCTTAGGTCCATCGCTGTACGACAGAGAGACGCTGAGATTCTTTGTGGTGGAGTCGTAAGTGATGAAAGATTCTCCGGTCAAGCCGTTGTAGGGGATGCCCGCCAGTCTGGTGGTGGCTACAGAGACTAGCTCATTCAGGTCAATGCCCAGATGAAGAGCGTTCAGATCCCAAAAATTCTGAAACGTATCGATCTCGACAGCAATGATTTGGTTTTTACTGGTATCATTGTAATATTCCCGGGTCATTAGGCCAAGTCCGCCGCCACTTGAGTTGAAGGGTATCTTTGCGTTGACGGGTGCCATGAAGAACGACAGTCCATCGCCGGATACACGGCAGCTGTTGGTATGCAATGGTGTGATGATGAAGGAAAAACTGGTGGTGAAATCCGTGAGATTATTCGTGACATGATCCCAAAGTGGCACCTCATATGCGTAGCTGGCTCTGCCTGCGCTACCAGTAAGGCTTGCATCGACCCTATTCACCGTGAGCTGAAGATTATCATTAGCGACGAATGCATCGCCTTCAGGGGAGAGGTTCGGATCATTTTGCCGGAATGGAGTGAACTCAAAGGTCACTGATTTTGTGGGTGCAATCAAGAACAGAAATACAAGGACGAAGCCGCCGATGGTTTCAGGGATCACAGATTGCAGACGGATCATCGATCCTTTTTTGGATATGGCAATGACAAAAGATGATGATTTGAGTGATTGTCAACGAACGATATTCATAAGCTTAGGCTCTTTTAAGCAATAATGGAATATATGGATGCCTGGCAATTGACTCGACCGTTGACTCATTCGAGGACTTGGACATTCACTCATTTCGTGCTGGGTAATTTCGCTGTGATGTTTCTTGTTACTGTCATCGAGTTGATAAAAGTGATAGTAGAGTGGATCGAGTCTCTTCCAGTCTCAAGTCCGGATAAAATAAATGCCGGAAGAACTTTCAACAATGCATTTTTACGACCGCGAAGTTAAACAGTTCGGTGACTGGAGCTTAAAGATGAATCATATTTTTTTCAGTTCTTACGGTAAACTATGTGATGAAAGTATATGGTCGTGGTCTTCGGGTGCTGGAAAGAATACATCAATTGTTTTCGTCCATTAATTGGGTTCGGTTCAACGAATGGGGCCAATGGCCAAGCTGTGTATTATGCAGCGTAAGTACGTAACAAAACTTTCACAGTTTTTGTCAGCCATAACGATGAGCTATGACAATGCTTATAAGTCAGTTTGATCAGCTTAAGGTTGAAACAGAAAGATCTTGAACGGAGCGCGACAAGATAACTATATCTCCAGTGCAGCTTTGGGATCCGAATATCCTGTCAGCGGGCAATACATTCAACAACCTGTAGATCGCTTCGACCACATCAAACCTGTGTCGAGCACTTGTGTCATCGAGACTCTGAATGAATAAGCGAATAGGCCGCTGCTTTGATGTAAAGAACACAATCTAGTTAGTACAAGCTACAATTTACTCTCTGTAAGGCGACACAGCTGATGGCTGGACTAAAGAACTCGCCGCTTTGACCATGATACAATTCTACCCAATAGTATAGTAAGTTCAAGACGATGGGATGATACAACACGGTGATGCATGCGTGTAAAGTCCTGCATTATGCATGTATGACTTAATAAATATATGCTAATTACAGGAGGAAATAGACAGATTGCATGAAAATACATGAGTTATGTTACGCCTAATATTTCACTATAAATTTGAGCAAAACAAGAGAGAATTACCATTAATTCGTAAAATCAATCCTATTTATCAAAAGCTTGTTCTGATTTGCCTTATTTGAGTTTACTAAACAAAAATATCGAGTCCATTAATTGGTACATATAAAAGGAAAAACAATCACTATTTTTAATTATTACAATCATAACTCTTGAACAACCCTCGTCTCTCCCCTATTGTTTCCATCGTATGCCTGAAGTGTGCAATCCTCAGCCCTGTGTAATATATAATGTAAGAAATGATCCGATCGATATGAGTCTGGGCCATTGACGCATAGAGGACTTGGCCATTGACTCAAGTTGACTTGACGGAGGATCGTATCGTTGGTTCTAAACATACCACGAGTCCGGATAAAGTGACGAGAGTGACGTGATTGGTGACATTGGACGCACAATGTGATATGTTACGCTTATGCTAACACGGAATGGAGAAGAATGATGCCTTAGTTATCGTGTTCCCGATGCCTTACATGGTCGGACAATTTGATGATCGTTGATTGTTGTACTTATCATGCACACCTCTCATTGTCCTAAGACCTTTTATAGAACGTGAATATCTAGATTTTTGTTGTTGTTCTCCTTGTATAGAATTAAGGGCTCTTGACATTTGAAAATAGGCCTCATTGCTTCTCCTTCCTTCAATTAAGTCCTCCTGTGTTCATCGTTGTTGTCTAGTGGTGCTTCTTATTTAACCTTGCAGTGCTTGAGGCTTAGTAACAGAATCAATCAATCTACGAGAACATGTAGGAGATGTCTGGCAAACCTGGCCGACTGGCTGCCCGTTGGCTGGGTTCCTCAGTCGCTCTGTGATGCTCACAACAAACCAAATCTAGAGCCTTGAGCATCGTATAAAGGCATGCCGAGAGTAATCTTATCCCAAACGCAGACAATTTGCGCTAGTACACATACCAAGAAGTTTACTAGGTACACATCTTTCCGACAATGTGCTCTCACAAAACAAGAGGATTTTCAACAAAATGTTCAATCGCAGTCACAAGGCAGGGAACGTGAACTTCACGCTTGAGATACGTCATGAACAAAGCCAATCGACTATGACTGTGATGTAATACTGACCGACTTGTCAAAACAATTGCAAGCTACAATCTACTCTGGCAAAACTCAACGAACTTTTACGAATGATACAGGAAGCTCTTTTCGGATCTCTATATGCGAGCCCTCAGTCAGGCAACAAAAGAATGGAGGTTCTCCAGCCGAGCTAACGGATAGGTTGATCTTGAGTTGATATTCTCCTAGGAGGCAACTTACGTAAGATGTGGAGGACGATCGCTGACGGCAGGATCTCTACCAACTACGTAACAAAAATCGAAAACAAACAGGTAAAGGCTATACAAGCGAAAGAAATGGCAAAGCAATAACTTGGAAATATGGGACAAGCGGTAGAGGTCATACCAAGTAGTAAATGAAGTTCAGAATTGGATGATACACGATGATGAGGGATGCATCTGAATCAAATGCGGAGAGGAAGACCTGCACAGGTTGTTCAAGTAGAATCCAATACATGAGAGAAAGTCGATTCATTAAAAAATAATGAGCTCAACACATGCATAATCAAACTATGCTCGTGCCCAAATTCCCAATCACCATTCAGTTATATCAAAGTAGATGATCAGGAACCAAAAAAGTTGAGTAGATAGTCAAAGAAACTTACCACAAGGCATTTCACAAGAAAGCAGGTGAAACAATTAGCTGTCACAGATCCAAACTGAAAATTTCACACGAGTAGTTCATTTCAATCATAAATTTAAACTAGTTCAACAGATTAGAGTTTGCTAAGCACACTTCTCCGTGTAACTAGAGAAAAACAACCAGAGAATTGGCGGGTTATATTTAACATCATCAGAGTAAGGGAACGGGAGAAAACAAACCTCATAAAGCTTCTTTGTTCTCCCTTTCGATTCAATAGGGAAGCATCTAAGCATTAAAAACAATCTGCATGCATAGAATAAACAGGAAAATTGTCTGAGCATTCCAGTAGTAAAGATGGATATATGAAAGATGACAAGCATATAACCAAGCGGAAGACATGCTAAATAGGTTGCTGGAGAAATTCTAGGAAACTCATGCACTTTTATCCGCACGTGAGATTTCATTTTTATCAGAAAAACATCCCAAATGCCAAAGAACACCGACGGCCTACATCATATTTCCCATGGCACATAAGTGGAAAAAACCTCGGCCACATAGACTAGCATGTACCGGTCATGTTTCGTGTGAAAGCGAGCAGGAACGGTAGCCAACAAACAGACACAACACAACCTAATGACCTTTGCATACTTCTCCATAAAGACGACATTTCTATTACGCTATAACCAACTAGGCTACCACCAAGGTGTCTTTCATTTTCTCTTGTCACGCCTCATTATTTTGTTATTCCTAAATCATGAGAATACACATTGTATGACCTTAATCAATCTGAAAATATGATGGAAACTGACCTTCCACCATAGACCAAGAAGCCTAAAGCAGCAACAAATGATACACCTGCTCGGAAAAAAAAGAGAGGAAAAAAATGAGGCATCCTTTGGATGGAAAATGTAAGCATCTGATCAAACTATTAGTCTATTACAGCGTAATGACGAAGACAAAGGTCCTTACAGGCAATAAAAAGCCTTCCGATGAATTTCATCACACTATTGTCATTAAAATATAGGAAGAGCCATATGCAAACCTGCACTTGAGAATTATCAGAAAATTGCAACAATCCAAGTAATGATGTACTGATGCTCTACCACACGAATGTATATTATAACCAGGTAAACAAGAATGCAATCAACATTATGAGTTACCTGGATCAGGTAAATTCCTCAATTTACTAAAATATAAACAAGCCTCGATTTGTCAGACGGTAGACTCCTTGCCTGCTCATTACACTAGCAAGTTGATATCAGCAGATTGGAATATGCATTAATATGCAAGTACCGAGAAGTTAAAAAAAAATGCTACAGATATCGCATGGGGAAGCCAAAACTATACCTGGTGATAGATCTCTGCCCAAAATAAGACGAGAAGAGAGTACGAAGAAAAGAAGTCCAGGAAGATCCAATAATACCCATACTACAACCTGTTAAATCTCATAATATTGTATCAATAAAACAGCAAGGATGAAGAGCGAAATCCAATCATATAATGACAAAGAAGACAAATACTTGAGGGTTACATGGATGCGAACTCTTTAATATTGCGATGAGGAAGTTACCTTAGAATGCAAGGTGAAAACTTCGTTGTGAAACCCAAAGACAACAGCACGGACTGAAAAAGAATATCCACAGTGAGAAATTAAGAACCACAAACAATATGGTTAGGAGTAGTCGGCAAATGGTACTCACTTCCATTTACTATGAAATTCATCAAATGGAAAACCTTCTGTGTCGTCCAGCCATATTCAGGAACCCTCAGTTTAATTCTAATCAATTGCATCTGCATATGTTGCAATATATTACATGGGGAAAAAATCAGTGTGACTTCATATGGAATGTTCCTAAAATAACATGGCGAAGAAGAATCTTGTCAACAGGTTTTTGTTTCATTGTTATTTTTCTTTAAACTAAATGCGAGATTTGTGTTGTTTCTTGGGTTCAAAGCAAAGTCCTTGGTGTCATTCTACCACAACACTAAAAATAGTTACATTGAAAGCGAAGTTTGAGCAAGAGGGAGAGTAAGAAGTGTAATCCAAAACTAGACCGTTCGATTAACAGCCTCTATTATATATTCCGAAGCGACTAAAAATTGAGTAATAATTGTTTTCCAAAATTTCTACATTTTAACCGACCCAATAATTGCTCCAGCAATAACACAATCACGTGAAATCCATTAGGAGCCTGAATCCACGTCTTAAAAGCAATCCGATGAGAGCCAATCGGCAGGACAAGGCTCGCCCACATCTTTCCCCGACACTATCATCTTGACTTGAAACACTCAAGCCACAGCTGCCAATCACATGGTAGATGAGATTCATGTATCAATACTCCCTAAAATGACAAACCGATTCAAGCCACGATACATTTGTTGTTTTCCGCCTACTGGGAACAATGAATCCAACTACAATGAGCAAGATAAATTGCATATCTTCTGATCAAGCAAGAATGTGATTCCTCATCTTTCCTGACTTGACTCAGAATGAAACAACACATAATGCCCTAATCAGAATCAGACTTCAGATGTAACACTGCAAATTGACCAGAGGAAAAACCACTCATCTTGCCAAACCCACAAAAGTGACAAAACTAACGACAACAACTCAGATAATCTGTCATGAACTATGACCGATAGTGACAAAAATACCATATGAATCAAAACACCCATCAACCCAATCCACAACACAAACCACATTACAACCCTAAAAGCCACAAGCACACCATGACACCAATTATTTCACCACACAAATAGGGAAAAACCCAGAGAGAAAAATTACCAAGGCAACAGCAGAAACAAGGGCATAAAGACCACAAAGTGTATAAAAGATCCCATCTTGCCAAGTGATGGTTTGGATTTCAAGATCATACTAGACAGTCCACACTGGCTTTGGCTTGACCTCTAGGGTTTTGCCTCCCTTCTCTCACCGAGGAGTCCTCCATGGCTATGCCATTGATAGCTGCTGTTTTCATCATATTCTTTTGGTTGTTCGAAGGATTGACTTACCCTGATAAACTTGATTAGAGAAATGCTAATCCATTCTATTCTATTAGGTCGAAGAGTTCGCATATGGTAAACAAGATTAATTAATCGGGAAAAGTATCCTATTGCAAGCAACAAAAAATAATATGTTGTAAAAGCAATTTTCATTACAAATTTAAAATTTTAAAAAATAAATTAAAATTTGAAATAAAAATTTAAAATAATATGTAATGAAGAAAATCATTTATTCATTTATATAGTTAGGAAACCAACATCTTAAGCTATGTGAAAATGTTTTTTTTTCCATCAACGACATTAAGAATGTATTCTCATAGTCTTAAAATAATTATGTTTTTTTATTATTTTGAGAAAATGATGTTTTTGAAAATTAAAATTAAAATAATAATAATTAAATATAAAAAAATTATAATTATAATGAGATAAGGAAGCAACAATTAGTCCGTTATCTGTTTGCAACACCTACAACGTTTACCAACTAATCCTCATTGTTTGGTTTATTTAAAGAATAGGATATTTGCCGCCTGCACCTTGATATTCTTCGCACTTCCCTTGCGTGAGATAACTAACTCTTTTACGCCACGTTTGTGTGTAGTTTAGTCACCATTTTATCCAATTTCTACATGTCAGAGCAAGTCTTATGGAAAAACCATATGGGATGTTATTGTTATAATATAGCTATTGTTTCATGATTTTTTATTTCAATGATTATGTTTTCACAAATCAAATTTTAGCTTTGTCAAATTAGATGCTATATTTGGCTAGAGATAAAACAAAATGCCATTATCCAACACCACACTTTGACAAAACCAAACATAAAAAGTTCATAAATTTAACTATACACATGGTGGTTCGTCCATGATCCTTCATCAAATAATAATTACATAATATATCATAATGTCATTGAAAAAATATTCTATATTATAACAAAATGATACTATTCATCCGTAAAATATAAATATGCCAATGATAAAAATGAAACATCCATTAAACTTGCTCTCAGGACGACAGATAGCTAGGTAGGCATGTAAAGTGCCTTCTTATACCATCTAAACCTCCTTAAATTGCAATTTTAATGATTGCTGGATTTGGTTAATGACTTTAGTATCCGATGCTCTATTTCAAGACATAAGTATTTAACATTCGCCAGCTCAGAAGCCTGATATACGAGGCCTGGAATTAGCCTTTCCAACGTAAAAATATATCCATCTGAAAAACATTCATCTCTATACATTCGTGAAAGGGTACAAGAAGTTCGTGCATGGTGGAATAGTTTGTAGGCAGTCCATCGTTTGGTCGAAAAAGAGGGTGTCATTCGATCATTATCAATCTGACCCCAATTCCGTGAGGGTACCAGCATAGCGCAGTCTAATTCTAGTAAGCTATGAACTAACTCAGAATCCGGAACAAAGTCTTCAAAATAATGGAGCGCCCTTTTGTCATAGGGTCCGACTCAAGATTTTCAGCTACAAATCCGGCAGAATAACTTAAAATATAAAGAAAGATCCTCAATCGCTTGATGCTTATTCCAAGTTTGAAAACCCACTTGGCATAATTTCCGATTACTATAGTGATTACTATAGATAAATTTAATCATATCTATAGGGCAATTCTTACCTAGAAGTATACTTTGTGCAACTGATCCAGGCGACCAACAAGTTCGCTGAGTCGAGGAAGCTCGGGAAAGGTGGTTTCGGAGGTGTTTACAAAGGTATGCTTACCAACCCGGACATAGATATCGCCGTCAAGAGGGTGTCTAAGGGATCGAAGCAGGGAGAAAAGGAGTACATCTCCGAAGTCAAGATTATAAGCGAACTGAGGCACAAGAACCTAGTTGAGCTCCTCGGTTGGTGCCACGAACGAGGAGATCTTCTCCTCATGTACGAGTTCATGGAAAACAGGAGCCTGGATGCGCACCTCTTTGGCT
The DNA here is from genome assembly GCA_001925005.1 of Drosera capensis. NCBI lineage: Eukaryota > Viridiplantae > Streptophyta > Magnoliopsida > Caryophyllales > Droseraceae > Drosera > Drosera capensis. The sequence continues at coordinate 163,847 of LIEC01011172.1, forward strand.
CTGACCCCTGCTGTCATGGCCCGTGAGACGTAAAATCGCGCTAGGCTTGGCCTGTGAGACAGGAACCTAGTTCAGCTCCTCGGTTGGTGCCACGAACGAGGAGATCTTCTCCTTGTGTACGAGTTCATGGAAAACGGGAGCCTGGATGCGCACCTCTTTGGCTCCAGACCTCTACTGTCATGGCTTGTGAGACATAAAATCGCGCTAGGCTTGGCCTCCGCGTTGCTCTACCAAGCGAAGGGGAGCAATACGTAGTCCATAGGGACGTCAAGTCGAGCAATATTATGTTTGACTCGATCTTCAACCCCAAGTTAGGGGATTTCGGCCTCGTAAGACTAGTTGACCACGAGCTTGGCTCCCAAACCACTGTCCTGGTCGACAAGAGGGGCTATCTAGCGCCAGAATACGCCATCCTAGAAATCGCGATAGAGAAACGACCTTTTTTTCAATATCGAGAACGGGGTTCGTTTCGCTCGTGTAATGGGTTTGGAGTCTATATGGGAAAGGACATCTTCTATTAGAGGTAATCGATGGGACACTTGATGGTCATTTCGACAAGGATCATATTGAAAGGGTGTTAATGGTTGGGTTATGGTGTTGTCATCGTGATCAAACCCTTCGGCTTTCGATTAGACAGGCGTTGAGTGTGCTCAACTTTGAAGCCCTGATTCCGAGGCTGGCGGCTTTGATGCCGGCGATTGTTTACTATAAGCCGTCGGTGCAAATGTCAGGGTACATGTTTGCGTCTTCTTGTTGTACTAGGAATACCACTGCCAGCTCCACTGGCTCCACCTTATAAGATGGTCTCTCACATAAGGTGGTTTATATTTCGTCCTTACGATTTAGTTGTGTCAAGAGAACCTCATATTATATGCTAGTAGTTGTATTCTTGTTATAAGAGCGTGAAAACTCTTGTAGAACAACTTCAATGGTGTAGTAATAGTAATTCATACGAAAACGTTGTAGGTCTAGGTCGTATTTTTTCATATGCAAAATGTTGTCGTTGTTTGATTGATATTGTTTCATTTTGTAAATCCGATACAATGGGCTTTTACCTTATACGGTACTAGCAATAATCTTACACGATGGGTTTAGCTCTCTATAATTATACGAGCAACGGGTACTCTACCGGCTCCTGGTTATAGTTATAATTAGTTGAGGCCGCCTCTGTGGCTTCAGTAATGCACATCACAGCAGCTTTGATGATCTTTGGTTTCTCTGCTACAATTTCTGTGCTGTCACAAATATTATCACGTTCTGCATTGCGTTTATGGTTCGTACAGATCACTATTTATCTACTAACATGTTTCATACAAACCATTTAACCGACGTATGGATTCATTAACTTGTTATCTGTTCTACAAACAAAACAATTTCTAGAGTTCTTTTCCTACATCTTTCTGATCAGATCTAACTATTCTCACCGGAAGAAGTCTGACAGAATTCAAAATTTGAAAATCCAAATTCATTTTTTTTTTTAACGTTGGCGTCTCTCTCTCACCATTTTCACACACACACAAAGCAGAACTCCACCAATGGCGGAACCCGAAAACCACCACCGAATCAACCCATTTCGATCCCCTTCAAAGCCCAACCCGCAGCAGCGGCTGTCTTCCTCCGTCTTCAATGATCTCTCAAACTCCCTCAAAACCCCAATTCACACCACAAATCACCACAATCACATCAACTCCACTCGATACTTCACCGCCTCAAAACAAACCCCACTATCATCGTCGAATTCGAGATCGCGGGTTGTGGTGGCGGCGAGGAAATTGAGGGAATTCGAGATCGAGCAATCGAAGTCAGCACGAAAGGAGCTGGTGAAAAAGGAGAGGGAACTGAGGGGTTTGGGGAAATCGATAACGGCGTGGTTGAATTTCCTTTTCGAGAACCCGAGACTCTGCGGGTGCACCCTTTTGGGTGAATTTGATGATGATGGTGAAAAGGGGGAGAATTGGATGAGGAATGGGAAGAGGGGGCGGAGAGGAGGAGGGGTGTGGCGGGTGCCTAAGAAGAGGAAAGAAGAAGGGGGAACGATGGAGGGGGGTGACAGGGCATTGGAGGGGTTAAGGGATTCGTTGAGGGATGTGTGTAGTTTCGAGGATTTGAGGGAGAGGATGAGAGGGTTCTTGAGTTTGGATTGTTGTAAGGAGGTTTTCGGGGTTATGAGTCGCGTCGTTAAGGTGAGGGGTTTTTGAGTGTGTTCTTGATTGTCAGGTTATCGGGTTTGTTGGGTTATCGGGTTTGTTGTGGTTGTTATGACTGTTGTTTATGTGAATCAGTCGCGTTAGATAAGTAGGATTTTGATGTTTGTTCGAGAGTAAATCGTATGTTGTGATAGATATGATAATATACTAATAATGGGGTAAGAGTATACAGGAGAAATGCACCAATTGCGAAATCTATGTCGATGGTTCTAATCACTATGGTTGTTAATATAAAGTGCTGAGGTATAGTAATGGTTCTACTAGATAAAGTTGGCGATGATCAACATCATGATGTAACAAGCGCATGAGTGTCTTTCGTAATCAACAACAAAAAGTTGGCAATGATCAGCATCTTGTGCCTGATCTTTGTTTAAGCAACTTGGTTTTACTACTCCTACTCCATGAGCACTCAGAATTCCTTCTTTTTACCCTTGTCTCATCGCTAAAATGTCCTATAAGCATAATTTACAGTACCATATGTGATTGCTCACCATAATGTCACTCTACTATTGGCTTATAACATTAGTTTGAGTTTCTCTGTGTGTACTTTGTTGGCCCGTCATGGTTTTGTGAGGCGCCATGTATGATCATGAAGTTCTATGTGCCTTATATGAATGTTGCTCTTTTGCTTATTTTTGTCATTGTACTGGATTGTGTATCAGAATGTAGATGAAGGCAGGCTGATCATGAAGCCGCATTGCCCCATCTCTGCTGATGTTGGAATGAAACAGAAGGCCATAAAAGTTCTCTTATGCTACAACCCAATTTGGCTTCAAATTGGACTATACATTATTCTCGGCGGAGAGTCACTGTTGCCTAATGAAGATTCTAGTTCAGAACAAGATATTGCGTTCCTCAGAATGGTTCTTGAGAAGCAGGTTTTTTCACATTGTGATCTAGCCAAAGCTCATGCTTACAACAAGTTGGTAGCGGGGTTGTATAGGCCGGGTTACTATGAGTCGTTGGGGAATGTCATCTTGAAGAAGTTTCTGTTGCTAGTGCTAATACTGGACAAGGCCAAATCAAACAGCGCCTTGCCTATCAAGTATGGAATTGACGGGATTGATGGTGGTTCTCCCCCATTATTCACTTTACAATCAAAGATAAAATCTAGTCAACAGATGCTTACAGGTGAAAGATGGGTTATTTTTGTTTTTGTTTCTTATTATGTTCATTTTGTTTTCTTTGTATCTCTTATGGTTTGAAATGCAATCTTGTCATCATTGAAACAGACTTCTTATCCTCTGATGTAATGCATGGAGAAGGCAACCTCATAACACATTTAACACTACTAGGGTACAAAGTAAACTACCAGCAGGTAAAAATTGTCATTAATTTACTATGGTTTTAGCCTTTTCATTTGACTTATATCCACATCCTAGTACAGTTAAAAATGCTAACAATGTCGCTGTAACCTGCAGATTCCTTTGATTGAGTACGACTTCCTTGTCACAGATCTGTTTCAGGATATGCAGGATGGTGTGTGCCTCTCCAGAGCAATTCAGCTGTTGCAAAACAACCCTTCGATCCTTGGGGTTGGGCTCTTTCGAATAAGAATATAATGTTATAAAGATTGAAATTCATGCTGTTCTGTCTCCCATGTTAATGACCTATTTCTGGTGTGGCAGA
>LIEC01011173.1:0-15326 GCA_001925005.1 Drosera capensis
GCCATAGGCGTACCGAGAATATTCGTTTTGAAACACTTGGTCGAGAACTTCTTCATCCGTTCCAACACGAAGCTTTGAGGACGTCCCTTCCATCCCGGCGACAGGAACTGAAAGGTCTCTCCAATTATGGGAAACCCAAAGGTTCCTGGAGGAAGTTTGTCCCCCGAATAGAGCGAAAGGTGCTTGTAGACGACGACGAGGATGGAGACGATAATGGTGAGGATCAAGGTGAGGATCAAGTAGGAGATGAAGGCCATTTGCTCCAGCATCATCACACCCAAATTGGCTACGTTAGGTGCAGAGTTATTTCTGTGTATGTATAATTAGAGGAGCTATTTTTATACCGTGAGAGGTCAGAGTGGGGAAGGCAAGTGATCATGCCGCATGGGTGAGGAGATAAACCCGCAGAAATGGAGACCGGCCAATGTAAATGTTGCATGGATTCAACATATCAACTAGTATTAGATTATGTATCGTCCAAATTTAAACCCGCAGAAATGGAGACCGGCCAATGTAAATGTTGCATGGATTCAACATATCAACTAGTATTAGATTATGTATCGTCCAAATTTAAACCCGCAGAAATGGAGACCGGCCAATGTAAATGTTGCATGGATTCAACATATCAACTAGTATTAGATTATGTATCGTCCAAATTTAAACCCGCAGAAATGGAGACCGGCCAATGTAAATGTTGCATGGATTCAACATATCAACTAGTATTAGATTATGTATCGTCCAAATTTAAACCCGCAGAAATGGAGACCGGCCAATGTAAATGTTGCATGGATTCAACATATCAACTAGTATTAGATTATGTATCGTCCAAATTTAAACCCGCAGAAATGGAGACCGGCCAATGTAAATGTTGCATGGATTCAACATATCAACTAGTATTAGATTATATATCGTCCAAATTTTTGATAACGTTGTATTCTTAACATTGTATTAGAACATGTCTATATGCTGTCTAGATATTTCGCCCGTAGTCTGAAACTCACTGTGATGATGCGTGATTCTTTATTTCCCTGATACACAGCAGCATAGTCCCTAAGCATTTTCTGTTTTGAAACTGCACACAAAATACAAATTGCAAAAAATTGTCTCAATATCTCGATCAATTGCAGGTGGATCATATGGTCATATCAGATTTTAAACAGCAGTATAACATGACATAGATAGACCCCTTGTTATTTTACTCGTCGCGGGTTGGATTTATGTTAAAATCTAAAGGTTTAATATGTTACGAGAATCTAAAAGACCGAAAAAACTTACACTCCACATCACCAAATTATACATTTGCGTTTTAAGTTATATCTTCTGCTCACGGCTTTTAAAGTACACAAATATTGACCAGCATTGATATTGTAAGTTTCTTTGCAACTTCCACAAGAAAATGTACATCCAATTATTGACAGACGGCAATCATCGAGTCTATAACAATATCTTTGGCAGAGTGCATATATGAGTAGATAAAGAGCTAGCCCATGCTATAAGAGTTCGTACACAACAACATCACAGATCGTGCCATGAACAAGCAAGGAGTTCAATAATATCATGCCCCTGTTTCCGTTGCCTTGCACTCATGAGAACTTTAAAAAACTGTTTTATTTAATCAGAGACCATTTCCACCCTCGCCATCACCCAGGGGCACCAGGACCTGCATATCACCGCCGCCCTCACCACCCATATTTCAATGGGGGGAACTAGGCGAGCAGAGTCTTCGCCGACACATACATGCACCTTGACGTTGGTGCAGCATATGATCTACATAATTTACAATAACTTACCACCCGTTCATGTTTTGGTTTTGATTTTCCTTCATGTATCTGCTATTGTATCTCTTCCTTGTGATCGACCTGCTAGCATCAGAGATTATTGCTATCTGAAACACCCTGAAAGTGTACGTTTTATGCGTCACTTCAGTCTTTCCGTTGCTCCTCTGACCTGCTATATATCTTATCTAATGTATCTTGTATACGTGCTACAGAAATGAATATCATTTCTATTGTAGTTGATTACAATATAATTGTTGGTGACTTTGCAAGTCTACTATCTGTAGATTCCATCTGATCACTTGTTAAGCAGAAACCCAGGATCAGGGAAGCTATGATGCATCAAAGAGAGGCGATGAAGAAAAATTTTAATATTCGTCATTGCTTCAGGTCACACATAATATATATAATTTTGAAAAATAGAGTGCTAGGCCTGCGAAATATCTGACAAACTGGATACCGAGCAAAGAAATAGAAATCAGAGAGTATACCACCAGATTACAGAAAATAAACCATGTGAACACAAAGCATACCAGGATTAAGAATCAGCCATCTAAACACCTAATATTCTGGTAAAATCATCTTGATCCCGGCAGACTCTATAGTTGAATCAGCTAAAACAACCTTAATGAAACTGTTTGTGCCGAACTCAGGAAGTCGGACCCGAGTTTGGAAGTCGGGTAACGGTACCATAGTTAGTTCCGATAGCGTTTGTTTTTAACCGCTACAATCTAAACGTTACCGGTAGCCTAACATTTCGGTAGAAGCGAGCCTATAGCCATCGGATGATCGATAAACTTAATAAATTACTTATTAATTTTTTAGTACTTGGAAGACTCGAACTGAGGACCATTAATTGGTGTGAAAGATTACTAAGCCTAATTATGTCTACAAGCTTGAAAAGGCTTTGTATTGACTCAAACAAAGTCCATGGAGTTTGGTATGATGAATATCATCATTTCTTAGAGAGAATGGATTCATTAAGGTCAAAGTTGATACCACACTGTTGCTAAAGTCCCTCAAAGTCATGTTAATTGGTACAAATACTACCGAATGACAAAATATTTGGCTCGAGACAAAATATTTGGCTCTGCTGATGAAAAGCTTTGCAAAAGGCTCCCTCAACTGATGTGATATGTGTTTAAAACGAGTCTTTTGGGAGAACTTTTTTCTTTTGTTCACAAGTTTAACAATTGTAAGAAAGGATCTTTGTAAAATATGTTCAAGTATCTAAATGAGATGCTTGATAAATTTAGTTTATCCAAGATCACGTCTTTATTATAGACTCCCATGAAATTGAGTTTAACCCACCCTAAAGGGTAACTTCGTTAGCTGGTATTGACGAACTCGATTTTGTATGCAAATCAGATTGACCGCTTGCTTTCATATGTTTTCGTCTATGAAGATCTTGTTTGACGGTCACATAAAAGAATGACTAACAAAACCAGGAGTATTCAACTGCTTCTAGATGTGGAAAACGAAGTTGAATAAGAGTAACATAAAGACTCCTTGTCTTTTTTAATTCGATCTTGAATATTCTTAATAATTCCGTTTCACCATTCAAAGTTTACTAATCCCATATTTAAGACAAAGCACAAGTAGCAAGATCTACATTTCTTAATTGATTTAACGTGTAGTTCATGTGTTTACGGCGCTGTGTTTATTTGTATTTTAGTTTCAGTGGTCGAAATTCGGCGCTATGTTAAACCAAGATCAAGTAAATGCTCCCGGCCAATGGCACAACCTTAAGACTTTGAACATTGATGTGCTATATAATATGAGAATGAATTAGAAAGGATCAATCAATATATGCGCATGGTCGATGCTGATTTAGAAAGGGTCATGGTAGGTTGAAAATAAAGCCATCCATGAATATAGACCTGTGAGCTATTATTAATGTTACTAGACTGGCATAGATTCTCCCATAAAAAGGTTTGTGTAATGTTTTTTATTTTATTTTATTTTTTGTTTTAAAATAAATACAATATTTCTTTTTTTAGGTAAGTTTTTAAGTAAAAAATATCAAATCGTTACAACATACCCCATTAACTTCTCTCCCAATTATTATAATAAACCCACTATCATTAAAAAAAACTTTTTTTTAATCATATTCAACAAAAAAAATCAACACATATATAAAATCTTGTACCGAATCAATTATGACATTTAATTTGAGACCACGGAGTAAAATTTTATCCATATCAGTAATGTCCGATACTGTTCAGTTGTTTGATTATTGCTTAATGTAGATTGATAAAGACGCGTAGGAGCACTTCCATTGGATTATGTAAAATAGATAAGTTATGTAGTTTAGGTAAATAAAAGGAGCGAATAGACAAAAACTAGACCTCTGGCTGGTGTCTCGAAGGCGTCCCGCTGGTTGTCTGGCAATCGAAATCGGGGAAGAGTGGTGGTAGGGGCGGATTTGTGGAAAAACAAGAGAACCGAGGGCGATGGCGTGGAGAAGTTGTCGGTGGTGTTATGACGTGCGAAGGAAACAATTGCTAAGGTTTGTTGGCTGACATGGGGCAAGCTCTGGTTGCTCAGCGATGAGCTCAGGGGAGGACAACGACGACTCCGTCGATGACGTGGTGGTTGTTCAGGGAGACATCGCTGGTTGTGTGTTCGTGTGGGTTTGGATATCTTACACGATGGAGAGTCAAGGGAAAAGTGTGAGGAATATATAATATTATTATATATGAATATAGAGATTAATATAGAGATTCTGATGTGATAAATAGAGATTCTGTTAAATATGAAAAAGGGTGAATTCGAGTATGTAAAATAAAGAATCTATTAAGAAATTCTAATGTAAGTGCTCTAAGAACCTAATCGTTAACAACCAAATAAAATAAAGGAAAAAAACTTACAAAACAATTATATTTTTATAATATTTTTTTCATCTTATATAAATTATGACATATTATTAAATATAGACGTCCCATATAAATTACTATTTTTTCTTAACGGACAAATATTTTGGATGTAAAAATCCAAAACAACCCTATTTTTATCACATTTTTTTCATTATTATTTTTTCACTTTCTATCCATTCAAGAATTTTTCCTCATTTTTTCTTATCATCATACAAAGATATTTTTGTCAAATATTAATTTTATCAAATCAATTGAGGGGATAGATTTGAATAAGATAGTATGAATATACATTTCAGTATTCACATAGAAGCTCAAATATCGCCTGAGAGATTGAATTGTTGGGATTGAGTACTTGATTAGGAAAATAAATGTCGCTCAGATTTCGTACTGCAGTGAAGAAAATTAGTCGAAGATGTCAAATCGCAGAAATATCACATCATACCATGATATCACGTCCTATTAGTGCAATAATGGACCTTATTGTATTGATTAATGGAGTAGTTGTCGAGTGTTGGCTAATCATCAACGCGAAATTAGCTTCGTGAAGTCACCGAAGATGCACCTGTTCAGACTTGCGAATATAGTATGACCATTTTGATAGAATTTTCATAAGGTTAGGTACCACAGATAAAAAAATCTAGCCCATACTATGTTGAACTAGGACACCCTTAATTTAAAGGCAATAGAAGTTGGAAAAGCAGTAGTATATGGACTATCTTACCGCAACTCTATTCATGGATTATCATTTGGATTGGTATTTGTATCTTTTGACAACCAAAATGATAATTTGAGCGAAAAACTTTTTATCTTTTATAACCATGAATTGTCATTTAAGTTGTCATATATTTTTTATACAATATTTAACAGCTTAATCAATTTTCATCAATCATTTAACAATCCACTTAGATTTGATGTAGATATTTAGAAAACAACCAATATTGAAATTTGAAGCTCATAATAATAATATATATAGATATTAGATTACTGTTTTCATTATCAATTGATTTTGAATTGAAATCTCATAAATTTAATATAATATCAAAGCCCAAAATGTCCAACGACCCAACATTCGATACTATCCAAATATGCATCCGCGCTTCAAGTCAAAAAAAGACATTCAAGCAATGGTACGTGTTGAGAATATAATTCATATTGAAATTTGATAGTTCAAAATAACAATATATATAACAATTGGTTTTGAATTGAAACCCCGAAGATTTAGTACTACATCCATCTTATATTAATTATAACAATTTTTTTTAGTCGGTTACAAAATAAATGAAATATTTTTTTGGGTAATATTTTAACATCAAAAAAACCAAATGCCTTTCATGGTTGAGACTTCCAACACACTAAAAGTACACGTGACAGGGCCAAGAGTTGCTCACCACTACATGATTGCCGGAAAGAGTTGCTCACCATGGAGTTTAACTCTTCTTGACAGACTAAAAAAGGCAAAGCTACTACCTGAAACAGAGTCTTTTACTAAGGTAAGTAGGCTATAAATTTTGGGCTCCCAGTGAGATATATTTGTTATTCAAAATTACGTTTTCTTAGGTTACAAATTTTAGTCATTAAATTTGATGGCTCATACTGAAAGAAGGGTCTGAAACTTTCAGCTCCCAGCAAAAAAAGAAAAAATTTCCTGAAAAAGGTGTGCACATGAAGGCAATGAACAAAATTTTCAGAGCCAAAACAAATTCAAGAATAATGAACTAGAACAAAGCTTATTTTACCTGAGATCCTAGAAGCAGTTGTGTTTTCATTTGTAACATGCCCTACATCTTGAGCTCTATTCGGACTTGGGTTGCTTGATGTCGGGACCTTCAGTGCCCGTAGTTTAGCAGACGACATTATCGTTCATATCAGAGGAGCATCATCATCATCATCATTATTCTCCTGCACATCCTGCTCATCAGAGGCTTCTTTGTCAGGAGAGCTGATTGCTTCTTATCCTCACTTGAACTGTGTTCATCAAATAATTTCTTTCCCTGAGAATTAGATTAAGAGGTACTCCATCACTCCCAAAATATATGCAACGGTTTCCTATTTATGTTATCTGCAATGTTAAGAAATATGAGAGGAGAATTCGATAATATTATTCATCATGACATACTCCATATTTATAGAGTAGACAAATACAAGATAAGAAAAGATTGTAATACGAAATAAGTTAATTAGAAAACATGATATCATCTAAGTAATAATCCTGAACTAGGAAAGACAAAATCTAAGAGGCCTAATAACATACTTTAGTATTCTAACACAACATATAACATTTGGCTTTAGGTTACATTATATTTCCTAACACTGCTTATTGGTCCATATCATAGAAGAAGCTTAATTCTTGCCTTTCCATAATATGTATATATTAGATTGTTAGGTTTAGGCTAGTTCGTAAGGTTATTAGGGCTCCCAATAGACCACCACCTCAAGCCTATACCATGCAATGGTCCTTCTGGTACCTCTAGTGTCCACATTCAATAACAATGTTTTAACAAGAAGAAAACAAAAACTTGTTTTTCTTTTCTTTTCTTTTCTTTTTTCTATTTTAAGTCAACAGGAGGAAACATAAATTAGAGCATGTTCTTTCGTCGAAAGATAACACACGGAAAAATGAAACCTTCCATTCTTTGGCATCCTGATAATTTGTTTTCCAAATAGCAATCTTACAGAGCTAATGCTATATAACAAACTCTCCGAATTGTCAAATAAGTAACTGAAAGAGAGAAAGCAGATATGTGACTTACTCGAAGAACTAAGCTGTTTTTCACACAGCTCCCAAAATTTCTTAAGAGTAGACTCATCTGGACAAAACCCCAGATTTTCCAATTTTGTCGAAGAGAAATTTGCTATTCTGAACAAACACCACACTTCTGCAAATATCGTGCATACCTTTACAACAATGGGAACTTGTCAAACAAGGAGAGAAGGATATTTTACTTATCATCCCACTTTGACTGCAGTAATATCAGGACAGGTTGGAACAGACTTACTCTAGAAGCAAGCTGATTGCCAACTTTAGTCGATCTTTCACCCTGAGACAAGTGCGGGAGAAAATGCCCTAGTTGATTGAATAGCATAGTACGTCTCAAGAGCAATGAAGACAAAGATGCTTCATGGACTGATTCACCACCAACAATAGCATGCAGACTCCAAGCTACATGCAAATACATGTTGAGCAGCAGAAAACTGACCACCTGAGTGAGCATTAGCAGGTAACTTTTAGCCAAATGCACTAAATGGACAGCTAATAGAAGATACAGTTCTAACTTGTCATGAGAAGTTCAAAAACATGGCAAACCTCGTGGTTTGAATTCTGGAAACCTTCGGTTGTAGCAGCAAACTCCTCATATAAGCTATCCATAGGAACAAACTTCAATAACTGGATTTCATACAGCCGTTTCAGATTGACAACGAGAGAATATTCGTCTTCTCCTTCCTGCAGTCAACTACTGTCAAATTATATAGAACTCGGACAAAGACAGACAAATAAAGCGGTGAGGCATGCTTACTGCCACTTCTTTCAAGGCATTCTTGAGTTTAGAAATAACTCCATCCTCAATTTCCTTGAATTTGTTCAGACAAAAGTCTTGCGCCTCTCCTTTGATTTCCGTGCAACAAAAGTTTAGAGCCTTTAGGCAAGACCTTAGTGTGTCCTTGTCTCCAAGTTTTAAAAAAGCTTCCTTCATGAGCTGAAGAACTGCTTTAAAACTGTAATGCAGGAAACAGCTCACAAATCATTTTCAGAAATACATACTGCAGAATTTGTAGAAAAATTCACGGTTTAAGTAATCACCTGCTCTTGCCTCTTTAAAAAATAAAGATCAAGGTCCATATGCATCATAATCTCCACCAGTGCAGGGACTTTCGCTTTGTCAGCAATGTACTTCCGCAGCAACTGAGGATAATTCTTCATCATGGCAACGGTAATGTCACATCGGCTGTTCTCGAATGCATCCTGACAACAATTTAAACAATAATTTACGGAAGATTTCTTGGATACATCTTTTCCAATAATAAAGTATAGTCCACTATGTACACTTCAAAACATAAATAGCATCTAACAGAACACACTAACACCTTTCTGTGAATATGTAATTGGGTTTTCATCCACTCAGAGGTTGAAGACTACGACAATATTTCAAAGAAGAAATGCACTAGAAAATCAAAGAACCCCACAAAGTAATGATATTGCCTGGCCATTCCAACTTTTGCCTCGCCATTTCTTATTGGATATTCATCATTTTACAAAGCACATGTGCTTTGAAAAATACTCCGACGAGGATCATGAAACTTGAAATGTACATGATGTTGATAAACTCAACTCAACTCAACTCAACAACGCACTCAGACTCAAAGGTTCTCAGTTAGAGTGGGGTCTAGGGGAGGATTATACGCACAATCTTACTTTGCAAACCGAGAGTGTGTTTCCATTGAGATTTAACCCATGAATATCCTTAACAAAAGTGTTTGATGCATACGTCAAACGAGAAGAGCTTTTTTCAGCCTAATGTTTCTGAATTCCTAGCCAAGGTGACTACAAGCAAAAGATAATCTTATCATTAGGAATTTCACAGCTAGTTAAACAAACCTGAGTATCAACCTGACCAGCGAAATATAGAGAGAATATAAATGTCTCCCACAAGAAAGATAACAGAGAAGTGACAACCAAGGATTGTCAACCTTTTGGGCTTTAGTACAATATAACTTTCTATTATCTGTAGAAGGAAGAATCTTTTCTCCCACAGCCTTCTTCACATATGCAGAAAGTAGCCGGATCAAATTTGTTGCATCATCTTCAGTGAGCTCAACAGATGGATTTTCATCCAAGAGCATCTAGATGATACATTTCCAGTCCTGAGAAGGGTAAAAAGTAAAATTAGAGAAAAGAATCTAAAAGAAGGCACAACATAAATCCACCTGATTCGGTTGCCATAACTCCACTTTCCGTCTATCACATGCATCATGATTCACTGGAATCATCACCATTAATCCATCACAACTGCTGGTTACTAACACCATTTACCCTAATGGATCATATCTTGCTCAAAAATTCCAGAGTATAATACAATGCAAAAGTTAGTGCCATACCTTCATGGCCCCCATAAATTCCCAGACATCATCGATGACATAGGGATCTGTCAAAAAAATTTTTTTTTTTTTTTTTACCATTGAAAATAATAAGTTTATTTACAAAGGTATGGAGGGATGAGTCAACATAATCCATATTCCTGAGCTCCTTGTCTAACCATAATAAACCTAAGTTTCTATGGAAAGTTACATACACACATTCTATAAATATTACAGGAGTTTCTCCCAGAATGGATAAACCATTACATACACAAACGGTTATATGACTCAAGAAGCATGAACATATACAAAACAACTTAGCCAATCAGCTTGATCTTCCAGTTGGTCAGTAGTTTCTTCTCATCCTCATTGAGGTACTCTTTCCTAACATAAGCAATGTCCATATCTGTTTTGAACAAGTAACTTTGCATGGCATGTTTGCATGGTTTTACTACTCAAAAACTGATAGCATTCCTGTGCTTCCAAATGGTGTAAACAAGGTTGCAAAATAGAAACTGAATGATAGTCCTTGTGTTCCTCTTCGCCTTGAGTGCTTGATGCAAGATCTCAAAGTATCCAGTGCAGGAGTTTTCAGCAGAAGTGGAGTTCCCAACAGAAACGGAATTTCCAGCAGAAACGGAGTTTCCAATGCAGGAGATAGACACAAAATTAAGATCACACTTTTGCCGCCACTCCTGCATTAAAGGATTAAGGAAAGTGCAGGAAAAGAATAAGTGGTCATGAGTCTTCACTTTCTTCTTACAAAAACACATAGAGCACCATCCAGTAATCCCATTCCAATAAGGCGATCATGGATATAAAGCCTTTGCCGCACCACTAGCCAAGTAATGAAGGCATGTTTTAAGATATTTTCTTTGAACCAAATAAGTCTGTGCCAAAATATCTTTGGAGCCCTTTCTAGAAGATGATTCAATGCATGGGCATTTGAAAATCCCCCCTTTCTCCCATTACTCCAAAGGCTCACATCCATCTCTCCATGGATAACAGAAAGAAGAGAGCCATGAAACAAGTCTAGAATAGATGAAGGCAGCTGCCAAGATGAGTCATGAATAAAGAAGTGCAGTGTAGTATCCCTTGGGATTCGAGTGTTATAGGTGAAGGAGCTAGAGACCTTTAAATACAAGGGACCCAAAGAAAACCAAGAGTCATACCATAACTTAATAGATTTCCCGTTCCCAATCTTCCAACTGATTTGTTGCTGAGCCAATCGTCTAAGCTACAACAATTGTCTCCAGTTCCACGAGCTAGCCGTTGGAATTTTCATGGACCAAAAGTTATTATTTCACACAAGATTAGCATATACACAGTCAGTCCAAATGATCTTCTCCCCCGAGACAGACCCCAAATATGTTTCAACATAAATGTTTTATTCCAGGTTGGCAACCGACGAAGCCAAAATCCTCCTTCCTTCTTAGGGAGACACAATATTCCAACCAACCTTCGCACCTGCAGCACCCAATGATGGGCCCTTCCATAAAAACCTTCTGCTTATACTTTTGATCCCAAGCAATACACTCTTAGGCATCAGAAAGACTCCAGATTAGAATACTTGAATGGAATGCAGCACCGACTTAACAAGTAATAACCTGGCAGCATAGGACAATGTTCGATTTGCACAACTAACAGCTCGTTTAGCAACTTTGCCAAGCAAGAGTCTACAGTCTCTGGCTTTTAGCCGTTTCGTGATAAGGGGATGCTCAAGTATCGTACTAACAAAGATCCCTTACCAAATCCCCAAATATGTTGAGCATAATCAATGATAGAGGCGCCATCTTCCGCCACAAAGAATTCACTCTTAGAGAGATTAGAATATAAACCTGAAACCGAGGAGAAGAGGTCAACCCCTTCCTTAAGCAGCTTTATAGATTCCAAGTTCCTCTTCGAGAATAACAATACATCATCAACAAAGAACAGGTGGGTTGGAGTGGTTCTTTTGCATCTCCAATGAAACTTGAATCCAGGTTTGTTAGTTTGAGAATCAAGAATTTCAGAAAAAATCTCCATAGCCAAGAGAAAGAGATAGGGAGCAAGTGGATCACCTTGCCTCAGTCCTCTTCCCGTTGAGAAATAACCATGAAGTTTCCCGTTCACGTTGACAGAAAACTAGGCACTACAGGTGAGTTTCATAATCCAGAATATGAGTTGTTGTAGGAATCCAAAATTCACAAGGACCTGCTCCAGAAATTGCCAACTAAGAGTGTCATAAGCTTTCATCATATCGACCTTGAAAACTATTCTCGGCAAGTATGGCTTCAGATGATAACCATAGAAAAGCTCTTGAGCTAACAATATGTTATCATTGATCTTTCTATCTTTCACAAAAGCACCCTGTGAAGGACTAATAAAAAGAGGCAACACATTGGCACATCGATTAGCAAGCAGTTTTGCAATACACTTGTAAATGGTGTTGCAGCAAGAGATCTGAGTAGGATTGTCATATTTAGGAAACAAGACAATGATAGTAGAGTTGGTCTCTCTAAACATCCTGCCGTTCTGAAAGAACTCCTGAATAGCTACAATCACATCACTCCGGATTATATCCCAAACAGCAATAAAGAATTCCACTGAGAAACCATCAGGACCAGGAGATTTGTTTTGAGCAAGGGAGAATAGGATTTGTTGGATCTCCGTTTCAGTTATCTGGGCAGTAAGCTGCTCCTTGAAGTCTTCAGGGACTGGTCTCTTCACAGGGTGTGCAATGTTCAGACTCTACAGGGAACTTATCAAAGGATGATAGCCATAAACCAAAAGTGGTAGTACTTGAACGACGCCTTTATTTTCCTGCCATCATCAACACGAACCACAGAGGAATGATCAGAAACCCCTGGGGGGAGAAAGTCAGCTTCAGAGAAATTGAACGCAGTTTGCCATTTGGAATTGCACAACACCCTATCAATATTTTTGTAACAAGCATGTTCTCCTTGAGATCTATTAGTCCATGTAAACATGCATCCTCTGTATCTAAGATCATCAAGTGCAACATTTTCAAGACAAACAGGGAACTTATCAAAGGATGATAGCCATTTATCCGTACCTCCTTTTCTATCAGCTACCTCTTTAATTGCATTAAAGTCCTCAAGAATCATTCATGGAATATCATCAAATACATGCCCTTTGTCTTCAATATCAGTCCACAAGAATCTTCTCCTAACAAAAGTATGTTCAGCATAGACAAAAAAGATGATAAACTCTCTATCCAGATCATCGTATCTTACTCTCCCATGAATGACTTGGTCTGAAGTACATAAAGGAATGAAGTCAAGGACTTTAGGGTCCCACCCGACCCATAACCTTCCTTTATCAGAACAAGAATAGTTAGCATAGGATTTCCAGGTTGAAAACATTGAAGCAAAAATATCTGAATACTTCTCTTTTTTCACCTTGCTGTCCAGCATGACAAGCAAACTCAGCTTCTTTCGTTTCATCAAACTACAAACTTCTGCTTTCTTTATTGGGAGTCCTAGACCCCTCACATTCCAAAAACTAACAAACATAAAATTTGTACTTGGGAAATTCTGATTACCTTCTTTGAGGTCTAAGGGTGATACTAGACCCCCTTTTGCTCTTATGTTTTTTGGCTTTTATTTGCTGTAGGACTAGCCTTATTGTTAGAAGTAACCCCCAAGGACTTCGATGCTCTACTAGTCAACCCAGTCACAACCTGCTCCAACACAGTGTCTTCCTTTAGCTGTGATGTAGGAGAATTCCCTACAATAGAAGCTGCTCCCATTGCAACCTCAGGAACTATATTCGTGACCTTCGTGCTTTCCTCATTATCCTCGCATTCATCACTGCTGAACACTTTAGAGCTCTCATCACTGCCATTGGTGTCCTCTCCTAGTTCCACTGGAACCGATTTTGGGGTAGTTGGCGGGCTCTTCTTTGCGATCACAATCTCATTTAAGGCCTTCTTCTTCTTCCGTACCAATGTGAAGCCTTCATCATCGGTAGACGTACTTTCAACAACAATACTCTTGCCTTTGTCGCCAACAGGAGCAGTAACAGTGGCTGCAACGGTAGGTGGCCTACAAACATGACCGAAGGCATGGTACTTTGAGCAAACTTGTGACTTCCATTGTTAATCGATCTTCAGGGGAAGGACATAATTCCCCACCTTCACATAGACCTCATCAGGGAGAGATTTATCCGCACATACCTCGACACAGATTCTTACGAATGCGATCTTGGTCATGTTCTCCATGAAAGAATCCGTATAGAGTGGTTTGCTTATGAGGCTGGCAATGCCACTCAATCCTGAACTCGTCCACAACGTCACAGGAATATTGTGGATCCTCACCCATAGAGATTTATTTGCAGTGTTTGCCTATGTAGGTCGTCCCAAATTAATTGGGATATTACCTATTTGAAAAGCTTCTCTTCCTAAAGATACTAAATTCCCCTGCAGACAATTTTGATCAGTTATGAAGGTAGTCTACTGTTATAATAGAATAGTATGAACATGGCTAAGAGGTCACGGGTGTAAGCTTCATTAATTTGATAAGATGGAAATGGTCTTACTATTTAGTTGACACAATTTTTTGGAAAAGTTGTAATAGTCTTATCTACTGACTAGACATGATTTTGTCTCTCTAGAAATTTATGATGTGGTAAAATCTGGCCTGGTGCTTTTATATAGAATGTGATTGTGTTATGCAGAAATTATTAGAGGCAACAGAAAAACGATCCCTCATGCAGCCAAGTGCTGGGTTGAACATTATGAAAAGGATCCAAAAGTTGCAACAGATGATCTCTTGGTAACATTTTTCGAGGTACATGGACTCCTGCTACCTTTAATTGTCCGTCTTTTCCTTTATCTTTAATGGATGACGCGAATGCCGTATTTGCCGAATAAACAAAAGTTGTTCTTGTGCAGGTCTGTGGGGTAAAATACAATGTTAGAGGTGATTTACTAGATAAGGCTGATGTTGATGATGTTGTGGTTAGGCTAGTTGACTTTGCTCGGAAAGTATACTATTTTTCCCGTTATTCTCTTTTCTTGTTTTTGATTGAATTACTTGCTTCAAAAGTGTGTGCCTTGATCATATTGATCTCACAATAATAGTCAATAAGCTAAATCATGGCGTACTATGGTTTCCTTAATGCTAACGTGATACTAGGGTCAAGTTGAAGACTATCGGAGCTCAAAAAGGAAAGACTTCAACAGCTTCAAGGACAATCTTGTAGCTTTTTGGGATAACATCGTTTCAGAGTGATAGAATGGCCCATTGTTCGATGGAGATTTGTTTGAGAAGTGTGAACTATGTGATTGCCCTACCCTGGTTTGTGCCCAATGTATTGATTTATTAATAAGTTCTTAGAAGATGCAAGTAGTTTTCTTTTCTGACATTTTTCTTTCTTTTTTTTGAAAAAAAATTTCTGCCTCAGCACCCCTCCAAGAGTACACCGACAAGTAGCTTCTTTAGTTGGCCTGCAACTTGTCACATCATTTATTACAGTTGCTAAGGTTTTGAGTGGACAATGCGAAACAACTCAGTGGTAGGTAGATGCTGGAAAAAAAAAAAAAAGAGCTTAAGGGCCCGGAGTGGAGTCACTTCATAAGCGACTGTCAGAAACTCATGAC
>LIEC01011175.1:0-19215 GCA_001925005.1 Drosera capensis
ACAGGAAAACTTTCAGACTCACATTTTGTGACATTTTACACAGTATATGACTACATGAATACTTCCTAGGCATGCTTCTTCATGCTAAACCATTATAAATACTTCAGCAGTCCATATCTCTTAAATTTAAGCACAAGATGCCCTTTCCTTTCTTAAATGTCATCATCTCATGGCTTCTATTAAGTGATCGACTTATATGACAAGTCTCGTTTGTTCTCATATAGGGACATATCATGTGCCACATATGTGACATGACTAAAAATGTTCAATCCAATACCCTTCTCCCTTACGGTCCTTTCCTTTCTTAAATGTCATCATCTCATGGCTTCTATTAAGTGATCGACTTATATGACAAGTCTCGTTTGTTCTCATATAGGGACATATCATGTGCCACATATGTGACATGACTAAAAATGTTCAATCCAATACCCTTCTCCCTTACGGTCCTTTCCTTTCTTAAATGTCATCATCTCATGGCTTCTATTAAGTGATCGACTTATATGACAAGTCTCGTTTGTTCTCATATAGGGACATATCATGTGCCACATATGTGACATGAGGCACGCATAACCAGATATAACATATATAACCGGACACATATATGGTTCAAAAATGGGAACTGCTCACAGAGGCTATCGAAGAAACCTTATAAGAACTATGATACTCTGGGGAAGTCAGAGCCATGGTTTTAGTGTTTTACAGCTATTATCATAAGCATAGAATAAGTCTCATCTTTTTTTAAGTAAGTTATGCTAACGCCAACATCCCGAAAAAATGGTCACGCAAAACGCTAAATGATCAATGCGATTGGAAGAGTGAGATAAAGAATTCCAGTTGATGCAAAATTAGAAAGAAGGCCCTAGCTTTAGAATAGATTTGCATAACCTGGAAACGGTGAGATGACAATTAGCAACGTCACTTGTGCTCATCAGTAGGCACTGCTAACCTCAAAAAATATCTTAATTCTGATACCCTCTCTTTTGTTGATCCCCAAGTCTGTTGTCCTCCATTGATGATCAGATGACATTAGAATAGTAGTCCACTAGCCATTTCCACGCCAACACTCACAACCATGAATCACAAACAATTTCATCAAGGCTGCAACAAAGCAATAAACCTTGAATAAGTGAACAGCGAAGTTTAGGACTTGACAAAAATAAAATAAAAAGAGAAGCACAAACAGTCATGAAAGCATTACAGAAGGACCATATCTTCAGTAAAGCAAATGACATCTGGTGTTTCTCTTCGTAGTTGGCTCTTGGGTTAGTATTTTCTGTAAAGTTACCGAGATTGTCAGTATTTTCTATAGCGCCTTTCCTTACTTTCTGACGCGACATGAAAAACTGCACACTGGTTCCACAAGGGGAAAAGAAACATCCAACTTCTTGGAAGAGTAAACCCAAATACAAGATTGTCAATTTGCAAATTCAAAACAAGTAAGAAAAAAAAATATAAAGAGGCAACGAAAATCAAGAAGATCATACTGAGGGTTTACAAATTAAAGTTACCGAGATTATCACTGCAAGGGTTAATCTCCATTGCGGCATTAGGGATTCACCCATGGTCCCATGGAGAAACAAGATCCGACTCAACAGAGATTGACGCTGCTATCTTCAATCCCCACAATGGCTCTAGGGAATGACCCCTGGTTTCTGGGAGATGTAGAAGCTACAATTTTAGAGAGATTCTCACCATGAACGTCATCGATCCCCACAACACCACTAGGGAATCACCCCTTGTCGTTTGGAGACGAAAATCAGTTTCAAATGAGATACTCATAATAAAGATCTTCCATCCCATTTCAGCTTGCTCTACAGAAATTGATAGGATTTGCCCATTACAGCTTCTCAATGTGGCCTTTAGTTCCTAGGTCAAGCCAATAAGCTGTGATCACGTGTAGCAATATCGAACATCAAACATACTTAGCATGTAAACATACTTCTACACTGAAGAATAAGCATGGCTATGTCCAGAGGTAGAAACTGAAAGCAAAAGTCACAAAATAAGACCTTGAGGACTTGCTGTTTTGAGATTGGTAGGATCGATAATTCCATCTCTTTGAGGTTGTCCACATGTCATTAAATTTTCCTGGATCAAACTCACAGACTTAACTTCTATTTCCTTTCTCAGTCATTATCACATTTTAATCAGTAAAAGTAATTACCAAAATATTCTTTCTGCAAAGAGGTTAACATTGAACATGCATTTGGCGTTCATATGTCTGGACATGTTCACATACCGCCTTCACGAAGCCCGACATATCATTAATCATTCACATATCACTCAGCCGCTGAAATCATGGAAATAAGCCCATAAGAATCATAAACATGTGGCAAAATCAGGATTTGCAGCTATCATCATAATATTACTATCATCATAAGAATCATAAACATGTGGCAAAATCAGGATTTGCAGCTATCATCATAATACTACTATCATCATAATACTAGGCAGAAACCCGTGATACGAAATATTCTATCATCAATTAGACCTACTGAAATGAGGATACTTTATGCAAGTGTAAGGACACCCTAGCTAAAATTAATCGCTGTAATACATTTCAACAACTAAGAATGTAACCTTGTCATGGTCAGATGAAATCAGATAAGTAGTGTGTATCAGCCAAGCATGACATATACACCTCACCGTCCATTAACCATCCGAAGAAGAATAACCCCCAAAATAACCTATCATACTTTACATGAGACAGCAGTTAAATAGCAGATCTTAAAAATACTTGGTAATGCGCAACATGGTTTAGCTACTGATAAAAAATGCATAGAGGACCAAGAACAACAAATATTAGCATCAGAAAATACGAGCAAAACGCAAGGATAATAACCTCAGTAATTGAAAGAACAAGGTTTCCTGCATACTCACAATTGTGAGAACACAATGAGCAGAAAGGTCAGAGGAACGAGGAAGGGTCCTCCATCGCCTGAGCTAAAATGCTTGCATGAACGGACAGTCCTGCTTCCCACCACTCCCGAGGAGTCAACTCATGGCAACAAACAGGACACAAGTTGAGCCATATCGATGAAGGGACAATTCAATCTGAAAGATATACAGGACATTATCTTAGCCTCAACACCCTATTTAAACCAGTTTACATAGAAAGAGCAACGCAAATCAAAGAAAGATGCAAGTTTAGGAATGGTCGATCAGTCGGATCTTCAGATGGCATGGTTATCTATGGACCCGACTTTAAATCATAACAGAACTTAATCAAATGCAATACTCTAGTGACTTGATCGGACATTATCTGTCAATTAGGCAAATGCTTCTCAAAACAGATGTAGGACCACCAGCCGTGACCATAGAGCACAAGAAAGAGAAAGTTGGCCCCTCGTCAAGTAACAAGAGATTCCCCTGCGAATAAAAATAGAGTGGATCACAAAGAAATCCTCAATCAGAAGACACATGAACTTGTAATCGTTTCAAGATGATGAACTCGATCACGTACGTTATATATCATTTGCCACACATACCTGGTCCAAAGTAGGAAACCAGACTTTTGGATGCACCTGTTTAGATGGGAGCAGGACAACGGTGATACCATGATTAACCTGATTACTTCTCGTGCAGAGTTTAAGCCCTTGATGTGCGACAAGGGAACTAGGCAATCTTCCCGCCACAGCAAATTAAATTCAGATCATTTACCCAAACAACATACTAGAGTGAACAGCCATCAGAACATTAAAAGGGAAGATGTCAGAAAGCAATTAAGAATTACCGACATTGTCACTTCAATTTTCAGTTTCCATCGCGCTAGGGAATCACCTCGGGTTTGCTGGGAGACGAAGAAATTACACTCAAAAGAGCTTCTCAGTATGATCATCTTCAATCCCCAAGACAATGCTAGGGGAACCGATCACCTAGAGATTCAGTTACACTTTCACTGTAAATTTACCATCTCAAGGTGAAACTAGGGAATCACTCCAATTCTCCATAAAAGGAACCACACCTGTTCTCCATAAGAGGCACCTGTTCTCCATAAGAGGAACTACACCTTTTACAAATTCAACATGAACCACGATCTACAATCCTTCACGAAATTAGGGTTTCATCTCAATCTAAAATCCTTCACCTGTTCTCCACCCCCGTTGGTCGTCGGAGAAGAAGATGATTGCTCTCGACTTTGGCCGCTTATGGGAATTGGGGGTCGGAGGACCTGCTGTCGCAAATTCAACATTCACCGCGACCTTGAATCCCAGTACAAATTCAGGGTTTCATCTCGATCGTTTCCCTTCGTACATCGACCACTGATTGGAATTCGGGATCTTTGGATCTAGGTCGGAGGAGGAGTCGGGGAATAACCCCCGGTCGATTGCTATCGACCTTCGATCTCCATGGCGGCGTCGGGGATTCACCCCAATTCGATCCCAAAAATTAGGGTTTCACCCCTATTCGCCGGAGAAGAAGACGAGTCCTCCCCGTCGAGGAATCATCCCCAGTCGATCCCTCTCAATCTTCGATCTCCGTGGCCGTGTCGGGGAGTCATCCCCGGTGGTCGCTAGAGAAGAAGAAGATGATCACTCTCAACTTTCGGCCTCCGATGAGATATCGCGAATTAATTCTTCGGTTCGCCGCGACCTTCGATTCCCTAGAAAGTAGGGATTCACCCCAATTCGATCCCAAAATTTAGGGTTTCGCCCCTGTTCCCAGAGAAAACAACAAGATCGCATTCCACATCGAACTCGAATCCTCGATCAATCGATCGATCCATTAGCGACGTTGGGGAATCACCCCCGGTCGATTGCTCTCGATCATCCGACCACCGAGGAGAAGAAGATCGATGGCTTTCGACTTTGGCTGCTGATGAGAATTTGGGATCTGAGGATTTGTACCGTTGAGGAGGGGTAGTGTGAATGAATTTGTAGATGAATGGAAAAATAGCCGTTGGGGTAAATCTTCTGCGTTAAGATAACGCAGGTTTCTGTCCTTCTAAGGTTTCGCTGATGGATTTTTTGTGTGTTTTGTTTTTCGCTTTTAATTCAAAATTTGTTCCTGATTCAAAAATTGCTGGAGAGGATGATGTAAATAACATATGATATGATGTTATCATTATTTGTTGTCCGGACGATGAAAATAAAATAATTTTAAAAAATCAAGAACAAAAATAGTTTTAAATAAATCTTCATCGTTAGATGTGTTCTACCAACATACAACTTATTATTAACAACAAACTCTTTTTTTCTTATTTATCTTTTTCCTTTTCAATATAGGAGTAACATTTAGTATAATCTATGTCGTCAAACATTTTATGTTAAAATTTCTTGATGTCAAAATATACCTACGTATAATAAAAGATGAAAATTACTCTGTTGTGGAGTATATTTTTTTGAAGGACACATTTGGTTCGACTTAAATTTTGACAATGGATGTACTCTGTTATGTGTTTTTGATAGTTAGAAGAAACATGTTTCATACTTTAGTGTTAAGGATATAAACATGAAACAAAAACACCAAAACTATGAAAATCAGCAATGAACTTCTATGTTTCGACAATTTGTTTGATATCGTATCAGCAATGGACTCTTATGTTTCGTCAATTTGTTTGGTATGTCCAATCCATTCCCAAGGTGGCGTCCCTAAGCACTTTGAAGAATGGTAGGGTCCTTTCTGAGCCCAAGGAGATGAATTTCTCGAGTGCCGCTAGGCGCCATGTCACTTTCTCGACTTTTTCTTGATGCACGAGGGATTCATATCCAGGATGGCTTGGACCTTTGCCGGATTGGCTTCAATCCCCCGGCTTGTGATCATGTACCTGAGGGACTTTTCCAACTTCACACCAAGGGTACACTTCCCTGGATTTAAGCGTATGTTGTAGTTCTTGAGGACCTGGAATGTCTTCTCCAAGTCGCTAATATGGATTAATGACTTCAGGGATTTAACCAGTATGTCATCCATATACACCTCTATGGTCTTTCCTAACAATGGCTTGAAAGCCTCATTTTCCAACCTCTCGTAGGTGGCCTCGACGTTCTTGAGTCCAAATAACATGACCCTGTAGCAATAGGTCCATCCTTCAGTGATGAAAGAAGTCTTGACCTCTCTTTAGGCACCATTTGGTTAGGCTATAGCCTGAGAACGTGTTCATGAAGGACAAGAGCTCGTATCCGGAGATGGCGTCCACCGATTGGTCAATTCGGGACAAAGGGTAGCAGTCTTTCGGGCAAGTCTTGTTTAGATCGATAAAATCGACAACATCCTCCACTTATCGTTTGCCTTTTTCACCAAGACCACGTTTGCCAAACCAATCGGAATTTGAGATCTCCCTGATGAAGTCGGCACCAAGGAGTTGCTCACCTTTTTAGCGATGGCTTCATTCCTCTCAGGCGTGAAGCTCTTTTCTTTTGGGTCAATCGAGAGCTGGTGCACTATGACATTTGGGTCGATCCCCGGCATGTTCCCGGGTCCCTAGGCTCTCCTCGGGTTGGTTTTTTCAACTTAGTCTCGATTCGAACAGTTCGGTCCATGTTCCATTCCTCCAGGAAGATGACTTCCACTCCTTCCACCGTTCAGGGCCCTCAACTCAGTCCCAAGTGTCAAGATCCAAAGGGAAGGTTTCCCACGTCATGTCTTCCTTTTGCTTGAGCGTGGCATCGTAGCAGCGTCGGGACTCTTTTTGGTTTTTCTTCATCTGGATTTCCCTATTCGGGTTTGGGAACTTGAGGCAAAGGTAGTAGAGAGCTATGGCTACCCTCAAATCCAATAGGGTTGGTCTCCCTATTATCCTGTTATGTGTCGAGAGGAGGTCCATCATCAGGAAATCAGCAACTCGGGTCACTGTCATGTTGGCGCCTTCATCCCCAAGGACTATTGCAAGAGAGATATACCCTTTAGGAAACACAAAGTTCTGAGTGAACCCGACCAGGGGGGTTTTGAAAGATTTCAGGTCCTTATCCTTCAGCCCAATCTTCTTGAACACGAAATAATACAGGATATCGACAGAAAAGCCACCGTCCACCAACATCTTGTCCACATCAAACTCCTCGATATGAAGAGTCAAGACCAAAGCATCGGCATGAAGAAAAGCGATCCCTGTCCCGTCCTCTTGGTGGAAGCTAACTTTGGGGTCTTCCATGGGCCTTTTGTTTCTTGTGTCACGAGCCTATGGATATGCTGAGCTCGAGGAGGATAGGACTGTGCATAAGCGAGGATGGTACAAACCCCCCTGAGATGACATTGATCCTTGGTCTTTGTTTTGAATTGTCATTCTTCTTGTACGACGACGAGCGGATCCTTTCCTCAGGTCTTTGTGGTGCCTTTTTCCGTGGTCGGGATTGGTCTGTCATTAACCTTTTTAGGGCTCCCTTTCTGATTAACTCCTATATGGCATCCTTGAGGTGGCGACACTCTTCCGTGTCGTTTCTATGGTCTTAATGATACAGACAGTACCAGATGGTATCTCGATTGTCTCCTTGGGAGCTTTGCTTTTTAGGGTTTTTCTGGAGGAGATTCTCTTCTCGAGGTGCCATAAGTACCTCGGCTCAGGAGATGTTGAGCGGGGTATGTCAGGGAAAGGTGAAACCTTTTTTTCTTTCTTCTCCTTCTTTCCTTCTCGACTTGATGAAGGCATCTTTTCTCCAAGTCGGGAGTGGACGGACCTACGATCTCCCAAGCTAGATTCTCCTTTGTCAGGCCCCTGAATCGATCCTGGACCGCCATTTTTGCCTCAGCGAATACGTGTTGGCTGATTTTTGCCAACAAAGTTATATACTTTTAGGGACGCTTCAGGCTCAGGTCATATGTCAGCCTCTTATTTTCTTGTCCTCTGACCAGGGCTCGACAGATGTCAGAGTCCTCTGCCTTCTCAATGTAGGCAACCTCTGGTTGAACCTCAGAACATAGCTCCTCAGGCTTTCGCCTATTCTTACTTTATCTCATAGTGGTATTCGGAAGTTAGCTGGATCCTTCGACTGTTGATGAACTTGGCAGTAAACGACTTTGCCAAGGCTTCGAATGATCCAACAGATCCCGAGGGAAGGCCGTTGAATCACACCCAAGCCGGTCCCCTGAGCGAGGTTAGAAAGGCCTTGCACATGATGTCATCTGACGCCCCACACAAGTTCATGGAGGTCCAAAAGGTTTGGATGTTATCGAAGGGGTCCCCTGTTCCATCATAAGGTTCCGTCACGGGCATCTTAAACTTGTCGTGCGGGACTTCTCTATTGATTTCGGGAGTGAAGGGCGTCTTCATCCTTAGACCAACTTCGTGCTTCAAGTCTAGAGGAGTCTCTTTGATTATCTTGAAGTGATCCTCGACCCTTTTCTTCAACTCTTGGTTAGGGTCTGGAGTTGTCTCCACCCTTTATGGATGTTCTCGGGAACGGTTTTCGTCCGACCTTGAGTTCAGGAAACTTCTTAGGTCCTTCGCAGGGATGATTGAGTAGGATCGAGTTTGTGTGGATTCCCCCGTCCCTCCCATGGAGCCTTGTGTCGATTCAGGTGATGTCTGAGGTCGGCTTAGGGTACCATCCTGCCTTGGTCCAAAAGAGATGGGACCAACTTAGACTGAACGTTAGGTCCTGCCCCCGACCTAAGGCGGGGGTAGCCTTTGGTTTAGGAGGTCGATCATTGTCCTCATAATGACTGAGGTGTGCTCCTCCATTTGGAGTTGGAGTTGGTTGATCATCTCGACCGTCACCACTTCTGCATTTTCTCCAAGTCCCGTCACCTCATTCTCCCGGCCTGCTTGAAGGGCAGGGAGTCGTGATGCCCTTTGTTGATCACCGCTACGGGTTTGTTGTGACTGGGCTCGGACACTCTAGCGACTTCGTGTCATTGGATCTAGCCCCACGATGGGCGTCAAATTGTTTGTGCCTAAGTTGGGAATGTTGGGTCCGAGTTCGGAAGTCGGGCCTGAGCCTTGAGCCCAAGCGGGGTCTGCTGGATCGATTGATTTGGGTTTGATCCTGACACGAAAACCTACACGGATTAAAAATAACAAACTCGGTTAGTCGGATCTGAGTGGAGATCCTCGAGGACCGGTTCCGATACATAAATCAATCTTTATCGAGAGAGGAGTGAAATGACAGAATTGGGATCCAAGAAAAACTTCCTTTTTTTTGATAATAAATGAAAATGTTTATAGAGTATTATTTACTTTTTGTATGATAGACACTTGTCATCATTTTAAAAGGTGTGGGATTTGGTCATTCATGAGATGTCATTTAATTTTTTTAATAGGTTATTGGTTTGATGATATTTGGTCTTTTATTGAACCTCTAATTTATAGGATCACAATTATTTTACGCCAACAAATAATTCATTCCTAGTATGAAAGTTGTTGCATTGGATATGACCGCGGAAGAACAATCGTGTAGGTCTTCTTGATTAAGGTCATCAAGTAATTAAGTCATTATAATAACGTCCCATTACGCTATGGTCAATATATGTTGTGGAGATAATGTCACGAGAGACGTAACGGAAAAGAAGTGAATTGATGTTCGCTTGCATCAAATGCAATGCAATATACATATAGACTGGGGGGTTGGTAAGGGCAGTCACACGAGATGGTGGAAATTGACAGAGAGAAAAGGAGCAGACACCGAAGCAACCAAACCAAACCCCATTACATATGATGTCCGCCAGCCACTAGTTTGGTTTGGGGGTAGGTGAGAAAAGGCGACGGCTGACTCTCAGTACAGCGAAGAAAACTCCCTCTCCTCCGCTCTTCTTCTTCTTCATCTTCCTCTCCTCCTTCAAAGCAGAAACTCCCACCTTCATTTGTCGTTCACCCATCAGCCTCCTCCCTCAATTACCCTAAACCCCCACAATTCCCACGGAATCAAAATACAAATGGCGAATGCTTTCAATGGGCTCCAAAGCACCGCCGATCTATCAGCCACGGCTCTGTCGAGGCCCACCAGGCTCAATTCGTCCTCGTCGTCGTCATGTTCTTCCTCATTCGCCAGATCAAGCATGAGTTTCCTCCCGAAGAATTCTAAAACCCCTGTTGGACGACGCTGCTTATCGGCTGCTGCTGGTGTTGGACGAATCCGCCGCGGAGGACTTGCTTCAAGACCGGTAGTTTTGGCGGCGGCCTCGGTTGCCACTGCGGAAAAGCCTTCTACTGTGCCGGAGATAGTGTTGGAGCCCATTAAAGAGATCTCTGGGGTTGTCAGGTTGCCCGGATCAAAGTCCTTGTCCAATCGAATTCTTCTCCTTTCTGCCCTTTCACAGGTACTACTAACCATTACTAAACTTCACCCTGAATTTGTGAAATTTGGAGAATGGTGTTGCCTGAATTTGTGGATTTTGCAGAATGGTGTTGCCTTCTTCTGCTGTTGAACTTGCTTCAGTTTGATCTTGTAGTATCCTATGTGGTGATGTAAAGGTTGAAGTTTTTTTGATTGAGTTTTCTTGGCACTTGAAACACTATGGATTGCGAGGGCATGTTTGTATATGTTTCAAAGGGGTGCTTTCTAAGGGCCTGCTTGATATCGCTTTTGCTTCTGGTTTTCCGTTTTCGTTTGTTTCTGATTACTGTCTCTGAAACATAAGCAGAGAACCAGGAAAAATGGTTTTCTGTTCCCTGTTTCATCTATCCTAGTATCGTCCTATCCTAGTATATCCTACCACAGTATTCAAGATCCATTTTACAAAAAATCATTTTATTTTATTTTATAAAATGATTTCGGTTTTCGTCACTGATTTTCTGTTTTTATTATTGGTTGTGGTTTCTATCGTTTTAGAAAAAATACCGAACACCCCCTAAGGTGTCTAGTGTTGGATAAATCATGCAAAGTTGAAAAAAAAGAGAATAAAAAATTCTAATGGCTTGTCCCAAGTACGCCATATGCGTTCTACGTAACAACCTATTGGAGGATAAGCACTTTAGCTAGCCATGAGGAACTGATGCACACTTGTGCTCAATGTTCTAAAAAGCGTTTTCGTTACTCGAGCGGTTCATGATCGAAAAATGATTAAACGGTTTACACGGTTGATTAAGTGGATTAATCGGTTTTCAATATTTATGTATACTTAGTAATTATAAGATAAATAGTACTATGAATACATAGAAATATGTAAAACAAGTAAGGATTATCAAGGAATTTCAAGGTTACTACCAATATTATTTTTTTTTTTTTAAATGTCTAATGAGACTCTATTATTCATTGCTCATATCATGATTTCCTATGAATATTACATAATCGGGTAGGGTATGACTCCAAGCCCCATTTTCTTAATTCTATCAAATCTTAAACAGGTAAAAGATTATTATGAATAATATACTTTTTTAGATATTATTTTCTGCTCTCAAAATTTAATTACAAAAAATCAAACTATGTCTTCGAAACTTCAATCTATTTATTTATCTATTTTTTTTTTTTGAAAAATCTATTATGATAACTTCACATTTTTTTCCTAAATGTTTAACATTGTTTAAGCGTCAATTAAGCGTTTTTATTGATTAAACATTGAGTAATCGATCAAAACACTTAATGAGACCGGTTTTTGGGTTATGCGAGCGGTGAGGGACTGAAAACGTTAAAGCGACCACTTAAAACGCTTTTTAGAACATTGCTTGTGCTTCCATGATTATACCAGCTTATAGACCCAAACAGATTTCTGATTCGAATTCTACCTTCCTATCGTTCATTAGATATGCAACCTGTCTGACAGGTTGTGGTTCTGAACTAGTTTCACTATACTTATCTATCTTTTTTATTTCATACCACCAATCAACATTTTTCTTCGTTTATATTGCAGGGAACAACAGTTGTAGACAACTTGTTGAGCAGTGAAGACATTCATTACATGCTTGGTGCTCTCAAAACTCTTGGGCTTAAGGTGGAGGAAGACTTCTCAATCAACAGAGCAGCCGTGGAGGGATGTGGTGGTGTTTTCCCTGTTGGTAAAGATTCGCAGGGTGAAGTTCAGCTTTTCCTTGGAAATGCAGGAACGGCAATGCGACCGTTGACTGCTGCTGTAACCGTTGCTGGAGGAAATGCTAGGTATGCCTAAATTATGCTTCCTCATGTCATTTTGTTGCAAACATGATCCCTGCTGATGTGGTGAATATCTTGCAAAATCATTAAGTCTCTTCAGCCAGCACCTAGGCATTCCAAAATCCTTGGAGGAGAAACGATAACCTTCGTCTCCATTTTCATATGAAAGTGTTTATCTTGGAGGGATTTGATGCCTTAAAAGAATGATGGGACTTGATATGATTTGTATGATCCTACTAATCTTTAACGGAAACCTATAATTAATATACTAATCTTTTAATTTTTTTTTGAAAAGGAATAATATACTAAATTACTATGTCCATTCTTAACTTTTAGAATGCCTGGGCATTCTAGCCCCTAGGGATTGGTTTGCTTCTAGTCTGCTAAGTTTGGTGCTCTTCTCCATTGCCTAGTTTCGGCTTAAGATCTTGATATTTACAGTGGCAAATCTATTTTCCTCAACTTGAAGTAAAGTCTGATGCTTTTTGTTAGGTTTTTTCCATCTTATTTGTGTAACTTGTGTATGTGTTTCATAATGTTTTTAGTTATGTTCTTGATGGTGTACCACGAATGAGGGAGCGACCGATTGGAGATCTTGTCACAGGATTAAAGCAGCTTGGTGCTGATGTGGAATGTTTCCTAGGAACAAGTTGTCCACCTGTCCGAGTGAATGCAAAAGGTGGCCTCTCTGGGGGAAAGGTAAAGGTTCTGGCATAAATATCCTATCTACTAGTAGAACAAAAGCTACCCATAGAATAAATGCAATGTGTGTACTAGCATTTTACGAATACGAAAGGCAAAGGAAATATGAGCTCAAGTATACTATACTGGCTCCTTAGAAGACCTATCTTGATTTTACTTCAATTATGTGACAGATCATGATTGGAAAATTCTTTTAATGATTTGAGTATTTTGCTCAATACTGATTTCCTGTTCTAGGAGCTTTAGAAATTAAGCTTTGTATGTATTTCCTTGAATGTTCTGTGTTGGCTAGTGGTATTGTCCACGTTTGCATTCACCTTTTGTATATGAAAACACTTGTGGAATAATGTCCCCCCCTCTGCCTTGTTTGCAGGTGAAGCTCTCTGGGTTGCTAAGTAGCCAATATTTGTCTTCATTACTCATGGCAGCTCCTTTAGCTCTTGGGGATATAGAGATTGAGATCATCGACAAGCTGATATCCATTCCCTATGTTGAGATGACATTAAAGTTGATGGAGCGGTTTGGGGTAACGGTAGAACACAGTAGTAGCTGGGATAGATTCTTGATTCGAGGTGGTCAGAAGTACAAGTATGTTGCTTCACTTGACTGACCATTTTTCTTCATTTTCTCTGAATAGTAGAATCTAAAGCTTGGAATATCCCTAGGTCGCCAGGAAATGCTTTTGTTGAGGGTGATGCTTCCAGCGCTAGCTATTTCTTGGCCGGGGCAGCAGTGACAGGTGGTACAGTCACTGTCGAGGGTTGTGGGACAAGCAGCTTGCAGGTATCAGTTATACTTGATGATCATATGATTCTTTTGCTTCCTGTTTGTGGTTTGTTCTGAATTTCCCCTTGAGCTCATTCCTTCAAACTGCTTCTCCTATTCTTGAAGGGGGATGTTAAGTTTGCTGAGGTTCTGGAAAAGATGGGCGCCAAGGTATCCTGGACAGAGAACAGTGTTACTGTCACTGGACCACCTAGGAATTCTTCTGGGTTGAAGCACCTGCGTGCCATTGATGTCAACATGAATAAAATGCCAGATGTTGCGATGACCCTAGCTGTTGTAGCCCTTTTCACTGACGGCCCCACTGCCATTAGAGACGGTACACATGTTTCTTCCCTGCAATTATGAACTTGAGTGTTCTGACTGTTAGAATGTGATGCCAGTAAGAGCTAGATTTTGCCAATTTGTTGCATTGGTATTTTCTCGTGGCACATTGGTTAGCTGGACTCCTAGTTCGTCCACAAATGCCGGACTCTAAGTTCATAAACTTGCATCAGTTGTTATTTACCAAATTTAAACGGATACCTGTCATACTTCTAAGAATTGGAAGATGTGCTGTTGTTTGTTATGCAAGTTTTGACCTTTGACGTGAAAGAATGTTTTTCTTTTTGGTCAAAAGAATGTATTAGTATGTTAGCCGTTATCTTCTATTATGCAGTGGCTAGCTGGAGAGTGAAGGAGACGGAGCGGATGGTTGCCATTTGTACAGAACTAAGAAAGGTATAAGCTTTGTGCTTGTATTCATCCTTGAATTGCTTCTCCAAGTACTTCTCATTACTCTCTTGTGCAATCATGACTGTGAATGATGAGTTGGCTCAAGATGAGATCTCTTAGTTTCTTTTTGACCGAGTTGAAATTATTGTTGTCTACTCTTTGGATAAATTTCCCTTCTGTTTCCTGGGCGCTGTGAGTGGAAGTATTGGTTCTGTTCAAAGTTCAAAGTTTAAAGTATGCTGGCCTCAATGAACTCTTTGATGTGCATAGTGATTTGTGCATGATCTTGGATCTTGTTCTTCATGAATGATCACCAACCTGGAAGTTTGTTTAATAATCGGGAATTATATGCTTTATGATTTGAACTTGGAAGTTTGCTTCATAGCCGGGAATTATATGCTTTATGCATTTTCCCATGTGTATCTTACTTGGGATGCTTGTTTTTGGATCTTGTTAGCTGGGAGCAACTGTTGAAGAAGGCCCAGATTACTGTGTGATAACTCCGCCAGAGAAGCTAAACGTGACTGCCATTGACACATACGATGATCACAGAATGGCGATGGCGTTCTCACTGGCTTCCTGTGCAGGAGTTCCTGTCACCATTAAGGATCCCGGGTGCACCCGCAAAACATTTCCAGACTACTTTGATGTTCTTGCCAGGTTCACCTTGCAGTGAGGAAGCTCATTTTTCGGATTCTGTAAAAGATGTACGTAGCTTTGGTCCAATAAAAGTCAAGTATCAATATATGTATTCTCCAGCACACGAAAGGTACATCAACCTTTCCTAGTAGTTCTATATGATTGCGCCGTTTTATTTAATGTAGCCAATTAATGTATTCCATTACGTGTTAAAATCATTTCTCCAAATCAAGTTTGCAAATACATCATGTCGTTCATCAATCTAAGGCAGGCACAAACCAGGTATGCAACCCCTAGCAGCCTGCATATACTTGCACATCATTTGAGGGTAGTCAGAAGTTTATTTAAAAACAGCATTACGCTCCCTCCATATTTCGTATATGACCACAGCATAAATCTTCTTCCTAATCACTGCTTGTCCTTTACGTCCCCTGCCCCTGCTGATCTTAATAAGCCATCGTCACCAAGCATCAAAAGTTTGTGTTTTAGATTTCAGCTTCAGCTTCGGATATCACAGTTTCAAGACTTCTGAAGTACAGCAACACTCAAAAAACAAGTGCTCCACAGTCTCAGGCTCTTTGCGACACAAAGCACATATATCATCATCAATCACATTTTGCTCCAGCAATCTCGTCTTGGTTCGATGGCTATTCAAAAAAGACAACCAAACAATAAAGGCATATCAAGGATGATTGTATTTGTTCCATACCATAACACTCCATGCTACATGATACCCCTCTTCTCGAAGAGCATCATATCCACTCTTAACAGTATAGCCTCGTGTGTATCAGGTGTTCATGACAATAGCACCAGCCTTTGCTTGCATAGCATCACGAACTCGAAGAATTGACCCCCAAGTCCATCCTTGCCCTTGCTTCTTCTGGACAGTCCAGCAATCTCCTTCCT
This sequence comes from Drosera capensis, assembly GCA_001925005.1. NCBI lineage: Eukaryota > Viridiplantae > Streptophyta > Magnoliopsida > Caryophyllales > Droseraceae > Drosera > Drosera capensis. The sequence continues at coordinate 15,702 of LIEC01011175.1, forward strand.
TAATGTAATACTCATTAACCCATTTGATCCACAAGTGATCACATTTCAGTTGTATAGCCCAAAAGGACTTAAAAATATAAGCAACATTCCAGGCAAAAGCACTGCGTAGGCCAAGACCCCCTTCCCTTTTTCCAGAACACACTTTACTTCAAGACACCAATGCTCGATGGCCATTAACAGCAGAACGAGACATTAGGAAAGCCCTGTACCTCTTCTCTATTTCATCCAAGACAGCAATAGGAAGAAGAAAAATTTGAGCCCAGTAAAAGTACAAGGAGACCAAAACACACTGTAGTAACTACAACCTCCCTGCATAGTTGAGTAACTTTGCTTGCCATGACGTGATCCTAATAGTAACTTTGTCAACAAGGGACTTATAACCCTTTACACCCATCTTCTGTGCTGAAAGTGGAACCCCCAAGTACTTAACTGGGAGACATCCCGGTTCAACTTGCATTACTTCGATTAGTTCCCTCTTTCTGCTTTCACCTACACCAGCAGTAAACATCTTACTCTTATTAAAATTTATTGTTAACCCACTCTCCATGGCAAATTACTGAAGCTCAGCCTTGATCAACATCACAGAATTTAGTTCAGCCCTGCAAAAGACCATCAAATCATCAGCAAAGCAAAGGTTAATAACGTTGAGCTTCTTACACTTTGAATGATACTTGAATGTCCTGTACTTGCCCATTCTCCTCAGCCTCCTGTTCAAATATTCCATAACAATGACAAACAGATATGATGACAAAAGGATCACCTTGTTTAAGGCCCCTTTGACCTTTAAACCATCCTGAAATAGATCTATTAACCTCCAACTCACAGTCCTACCACAAGTCATTATTCTTTGAACCAATAGTTCAGGGAATTTGAGACACAAAAGCAGCTTTTCTAAGAAGGGCCAATGGACAGAGTCATAAGCCTTTCGTATATCAAGGTTCATCACACAACGAGGAGAAACTTGCTTAAGTACATACCCATAGACAAGCTCCTGACATAACATCACATTTTTCACAAGAAGCCTTCCTCGAACAAAAGCGCTTTGAGCTTCATTGATAATTGAAGGGAGGGCATGCTGAATTCTATTGCAAAGCATCTTTGATATGACCTTGTAAATTGTAGAACAACAAGAAATAGGCCGATATTCAACAGGGGTTGAAGGGTTTTCCCCCTTAGATGCAAGATGAATGATAGTAGAGTTAACTTCATATAATAATAAACCAGACCAGAAGAAGCTTTGATCACATCGTTCCCAACTATGTTCCAACTCTTCTTGAAGAAAGATGCCGTAAGACCATCAGCACCTGGAGCCTTATTATCATCAATATTCCATAGTGCAGCCTCTATTTCCTCAGAGGAAATTTTAGTCAAAAGACTATGCTGTATTTCTTCAGACAAACAAGACCCTTCAGATAAAATCTGTTCATCAATCATCAGCTCCTTGTTAGCCTCATGTCCCAAAAAACTCCGGAAGAAATGATTGAACTCCTCCCTTATCTGTATCTCATCAGTGATCCATTCCCCTTGTCTATTTTTAATAGACAATATCTGCTTCTTGTGTCATGTTCCCTTTATCAAGCTATGAAAATAACGTGTGTTTCTTTCAGTGAAGAGAACCACAGGTCTTTGGATAGCTGCCTCAAATAAGATTTCCCAATGCACAAAAGCTGTGAATAGGCCTCCATAGCTTCTTTATGTAACTCTCTATTAGTCTCAGAATAATCATTTCTCTGTATTTTCTACCTATTTCTGAGTAGAATCTCAGCTGATTCCACCCTATTGGAGATACCAGAGAAATAAGCATTATGAAGTCCACGAAGGGGCTGCTTAAGCATCTTCATTCTTTGCATCAACTGAAACATATTACTACCAGAATAAGGTTTCCTCCATACATGCTCCACAATAGCCAAGAACTTAGAGTGAGACCCCATGCATTAAGGTATCTAAAAGGGATTTTTCTAAGAGTCTGCTCTAAGAATTTAACCACCATAGGATAGTGGTCAGATAGTCCAGGTTCCAAGAAGACTATAGAAGTTCTATAAGAATCAGCCCAAGCCTCATTACTCAAAACTCTGTCCAATTTTATCCTCATCCAGGAATCAAGACCCTGATTATTACACCAGGTATGATAACATCCTACTGCAATAGTATCCTTAAGGTCACAGTTATAAAGGTATTGTCTCAATTCCTCACAAGGCTCTACCCTATTTTCTCCTCCTCGGCAATGAAGGCATTGAAGTGCCCTAGTACAAGCCATGGCTTAATAACAGACTGCTTAAAGTTCTACAAATTATCCCATAAATGTGTGCGTTGAGCCCTTTCATCGATCTTGTGAGGCCGTTTTGGTATAAGAAAAACTCACAGTAGGAGACTTGGGCTCTGATTTAATTGATCCTCTTTCGCGAATATCCCTTTTACTAAACCTGAATAAAGCTTGATAAGTTGAAATTAAATAAGTCTCGCCAAGAACACAATTATAACACTGAGGGTATCTATTGTCTGTCTTTACTGTGTTTTTAAAATGATAATTGTGAATGTCGGGTTGATATGATAAGTTCCAGAATGCTGAAATAAAGGCCCTAAAAGGTCATTTCTCTTTTCTTTTCTTATCTTTTTCTCTCGTCTAACCACTGGTAAGGGAGTGACACATTATTGAGCTCATATAGTTCACGGTTATTATTTTTCTGTGTCTTTCTTCTTCGTTTTGATACAGGAACAAGACTTGAAGGAGAAATGTGACTTAAGATTTGATGCTAGATGTAGTTTGTGTGAAAGATATTCTGATCTTAGAAAAAGAAATAAATTCCGTTGCAAAGGTGATATTCTGAGATATTATTGAGTGCAAAAAAAATTTCTAAATTAATGATGTATAAGTGAACTTAACTTAATTCTTATGACTAAGCCAAGATGTATAGTTTTTGTCTACTTAGAGCATTGGGCCCAACGACCGTGACGTCATATGTATTATTAATAATTAATAAAAAAAATCGGAACGTTATACTAACTCAACTCTAAATCAACTCAAGTAGAAGTTTCAACTTTTAAAAATCCATATATAATGATGATGAATTGTTAGAAATTGAGGATTTTAATCAAAATCAAATTGAGGATGAGTGGGACAATGATTTTGACTTACCCTGGGAAGGTCTTGTTGAGAAGTATGATAATGATGAAGAAATTAAATATCAACGTGAATTTTCTAGTGATGTTGTCGGTATGTTTTGAAGAATTCATTGGATTTATATCAAGAAATTATGCAAAATGTTTTTCTGGGCCTAAAGTTCAAAATATTCAAAATTTTGAGTTCAATTGATTATCAAAAACAATCAATTCTAGCATTGAAAAATTAAAAAGTCAAATCAATTAACTCAATCTTGAAACAAGTCAATTTAAAGCTCTACATTCCATTGGAGTTCAATTCTAGCATTGAAAAATTAAAAAGTCAAATCAATTAACTCAATCTTGAAACAAGTCAATTTAAAGCTCCACATTCCACTGGAGTTTGAAATTGAAT